>SJYQ01041880.1:40215-111455 GCA_006410935.1 Redunca redunca
TGAGCCCAGGAGGACTGTGAGGAGTGGGCAGCTCTGATCCTTCCTCTCGGGGACATCATTTAGGTTCAACTCAGCTTCTTCTTCTTGGCCTGCCTCCTGCTCCACCTGGAAAAGGCATCACAGATACCTGCCCTCTTATCACTATCTTGGTGACAGAAGTCTGTGGCATGTGTTTTGCATATGAGCGAAGAGGACCCTGGTCCTGCAATACTAAGCATCCTGCCCAATGTCCCCTGCAAAGAGGAGGCGCAGCTGGGACTGAAACCCAGGTGTGCGCCCCCAAAGCCTGCTTGGTTGCACTGGCCACGTTGTCTTCCCAGAGTTCCCACTGATGAACAGCCAAATCAACCATGTGACCCAAATACCAAGGGGGGGTATATAGAAGGTTTAAGCTTCCTTTTCCTGCCTTCTCTCCAATTTCTCCCAAGCTTTTACCCAATCAAAAAGTCAGATTCTTTGTCTAACCGGTGAAGTTTGAACAGTCCGTGAGGAAACACATGTCAGCTCTACCCTTCAGCCCATCCAGAGTGACTCCAGTCTCCTGCTTGGTCGTCCTGAAAGGACTTCCAAGATGGGCCGCCAGGGGGAGCTGAGCCTCTCCAAATATCTTTTCCAAACAGTCCTCAAAGGGGATGCCATTGACATCAGAATTAGTGCCAGCCAAGAAGGCGATGGCTCCCCACTCCAGTACTCTTGCCTGGAAAATCCCATGGACAGAGGAGCCGGGTAGGCTGTAGTCCATGGGGTCATGAAGAGTCGGACACTTACTGAGAGACTTCACTTTCACTTTTCACTTTCATGCATTGGAGAAGGAAATGGCAACCCACCCCAATGTTCTTGCCTGGAGAATCCCAGGGACGGCGGAGCCTGATGGGCTGCCATCTGTGGGGTCGCACAGAGTCGGACACGACAGAAGCGACTTAGCAGCAGCAGCAATGTTATTTGAAGAGGCAGAGATGGCCATGTCACCGCATCGAGTGACCCTGAGCTGTCCTTCTCACCTCTCTCGGCTTCAATTTCCCACCAACTGGGGTTGGACTGAATTATCTCCACAGTCCTTTCCAGATCTAACTGTGTGTGACTCCAGCTGGGATGAAGCCATTTCTCCCTTTTTGTCAAAGAATAAGCAGTCTGCTTGAACCCTCTTGCTGAGCTTCCATAAGCTCACAAAGACACACACACACACCCAGTCACACTCACACCCTCACATACACATGCATTCACAATACATATACACCCACAGTCTCATGTATACACTCTCACGTACATTCTCACATACACTCAAACACACACACACTATCACATAACCAAATGCACATACACCCTCGCACAAACTCCCCCTTTTCCTCTCTGTCCCTCTCTGTTTATCAGGTGACAGTTTAGAACCACCTGATGTTTCCCACAGCTGGGCAGGAGGCTGCCTCGCTGACCGAGGTCTGGCTGCACCCCTGTACCGCTCTGCACAGAGCCCCACTGTGTTGCCCTCACAGCTCCGGCAACATTGTCCAACCACAGCCATGTAGTCCCCACTGAGAACTTCCAGTGCTCTGAACGACAGATGAGACGACCTTCTCAGCTATAGAATTTGAAACATGCCGTCTTCCTGCAGGCTGGAATGTTTGCTACCAGAATGCTTCATGATATAAATATACATCTCACCATTTATTGACGACATAAATGTACATGCCAGAGATGCCAAGAGCTTAACACATCTTATGTTATGGGATTTTCACAGCTACATGAGGAATGTTGCAGGTCTCAGTCCAAATGTGTTCATCTACAGCTTACAGGTGCCGCATCAATCAACTGTGCTGCTCCAGCTTTTTGAGACTCTTCTAGATCTGGATTCTGTCAACTACTGAATCCACTCAAAATCACTGTCAGTGTTATCATCCAACTCTTGGTAATGAGAACAAGGAGGAGAAGGAAGAAAAGGTGGAGACCAAGGTCCTGAGCTGATGGAAGACCTCAGCATGCGGTCTACCCTCCTTGAGGGCCACCGCCCTCACAGGCACCAGCACCGCCGGGTAAGGTCACCCAGGCAAGGGCAAAGACTGTCCCACCAGACTCCTTTTGGGGATCCATCTAACCCTGGTCCACTGCATGCGGCAATCACCAGAAGGAAGTTTTTCAAGTGAAAAATGATATGAGTCTGTTGTGGCTTGTTCGGGGTCAGGGGACCACAGGAAGAGCCGCTCAGTGCTGCTTCTGCCCCCCTTTCCTACATGGACCTACCAACGCCCTTTGCAGCTGGAAGGAGGCTCTCTGTCCAGACGATCGCTGAGCAAAGCAGAGCTGCTCCCTCCTCTTTCTCCCTCCACTGACACCAGCTGTTCCGGCAGCAAGCGGAGCTACGCACCCCTTGACTTTTTCCTCCCACCCAGTATTAAGGGACTTTGCTGTCCTCCACACCCCTCAGTAGCCTAAGTCCATTCCAGGCTCTTGTTCCCTGACACTATTTACTCATCCTTGTCACTCTGCTGTGTGTGTCCTGGGAAGGGACTCTTCTGGCCTTCCTTGGTTCTTTCCGTCCGAGCTCAGCAAGGCAAACCTGTGAGCCATACAGACATCATTCGGCGCCGGCTTCCCTCGTAGCTCAGCTGGTAAAGAATCTGCCTGCAGTGCAGGAGACCCGGGTTCGATCCCTGGGTTGGGAAGATTCCCTGGAGAAGGAATTGGCAACCCGTTCCAGTATCCTTGCCTGGAAAGTCCCATGGACAGAGGAGCCTGGTGGGCTGCAGTCCATGGGGTCACAAAGAGCCGGGCACGACTGAGCGACTAACACTTAGACACTTGTATTCTTCCTACTGAAACAATCTGACTTCAGTCCCAGACTCTCCAACCTTTTCCCAGCCTTTAGATGAAGTAATGATCTTGGCAGACTTCTGAAACTGAGCCTCCCAAGTCAAGAGTTGGTCTGACCATGTCTGCCCTCCCCTCCCACTGGGAATACTTCTCCCTCAAGACTCAGTCCTTCTGGGCCATCAACCAGGGTTATATTGACCGAAACAGGAAGTTTTCTGAGAGGTGAAGCCTCACCTGCCCCATAAGCGCTTGTTTCTGTGTTTATTACCTACTGCTGGGGCACTGGCTGCAGACTCCAATCATTCCTTCACCTGAGCAGCACTGGCCACATTCTAACTTTCTGTTCAGGTTCTAACCAGGAGGTCCCAGGAACCTTCCAGACTCACATTCACAGGGAACTTAAGTGTGTGGGTTTCTACGGTTAGAATGCCTGGGTCAAATACAGCTCTGCACTTGCCAATCACGTGACCCTGGACAAGGTCCTGATCCTCTCCCCGCCTCTGTTGTCTCACTATGGATCACCTTAGTGCCCACTTCATGAGGTGGTCATGGAGATTAAGTGGATTAACATACCTAGAGTGCTAAAGAGCCTGCCTCAATAAATGTGAAAGTGAAAATGTTAGTCGCTCAGCCATGTCCAGCTCTTTGCCACCCTATATATACTGCAGCCGCCAGGCTCCTCTGTCCATGGGATTCTCCAGGCAAGAGCACTGGAGCGGGTAGCCATTCCTTCTCCAGGGGATTTTCCCGACCCAGGGATCGAGCCTGGGTCTCCTGCACTGCAGGCAGATTCTTCACTGTCTGAGCCACCAGGGAAGCCCAGGTCTATCATCATCCTAGTAACTTACTATCATACTAGTTTGAAGATTAAAGACAAGCTCAGGGCTGCCTTCCCTCCACTCATGCCCCTCCCCACCAGGGACCAGCACACAATAGTGTTTAATAAGGGACCAGATGGCCTGGGCAGTTTCCACCTTCCCCCTCCATTTACAGGAAAAAGAACTCTTTCTCAAGCAACTGAATGATCGCATGTTGCTGATCTGAACATACTCACCACCCCAAGCTAGCCAGCCAGCCTCCAATTGTCCCAAGCTGCAGCTGAGAAACCAGGTCTTATTCAGTGAAACCGTCTCCACGGACAGTGCCTTTCTCCATGCTTCCTCTCCAGCTAAAACAAATGAGAACAGAAAAAAGTCTTCTGGGCCCCAAGACTTTGGTTTCCTCAGACTCTGGAGATGCTTCTCATACTTTTTGGGAAGATTTCTAAGGATAATCCTCTATCTACCTCTTCTATATGTGGCTTGTGTGGTGCTGGGTTTTCCTAAAAGGGAAACATACATGTTTTCTAGATATTCTCTAGCCAAAGAACCCTGAGAAAATGAAAAACTGCAGAGTTGTCCAGGCCTTCCTGGAGGCTGGCTACTGGTGCCATGCAGTGGGAAAGAAAAGGACTTCCCAGCCAGCCCTCGAAGGTTCCACATTCAGTTATGCCTACATCCCTCTAGTAGCAATGCTTGCTATGATCAAGCAAAACCAAATGCAGGATTCCCAGGATGTAGCCAGCTCCCAGGCCCACTGTGAGGTCAGCTGCAGTCCTAACACAACTTGGCCAGTTCCAGTGGCAGTCTTCAGAGGAAAAGTCCATGGTTTGTACGATAGACTGCACAGTCAGACTCTACAAGAACATCATTGGCTAGAACGAAGAAGAGATGCAGTCTACTGGAGAAGGAAAAGAAATTCAAAAGCACTGCAGCTCAAGATTTTGCCTAGAATAAAAAAATTATGTGATCATCTGTTTTAAAGAAAAGTTGTCACCTCTTAGGTTTTTTGAAAAAGAAATCTGCTAACCAGAGCAGACATGATAGTTCTCTATCATTGGAAAAACATCCCTTCCCCCTCCCTCCCCAAATTCTAATACCTGGGAAGTCAGAGGTTAAATGATGCAAAAGACAATTTAACTCTTCAGTCCAGAAAACAGTCTCCCAAATCAAAGTGTCATGCTTATACCTACGAAAGTGTCCGATGTTCTTTGACATAAAGTGGAAAAAAATTTTTTCTTTCAATAAATACACTGAAATCTTCTTCCATCATTTTTAATTTTTGTTCAATTCTGTGTGAGTTATCTACTGACAAATTTCCTTTTGTGTATCAGCCAAAAGTTAAATAAGCTGAATTATCACTAAAAATCATAACACATTCAAAGAGCAGGTTAAATTAATTATGAAAAATAAAAGCCTCAAATGTTGGGCAGTAATTAGCAGCTTTAAAACCCAACAAGTTTCCTTTTTACAATTTTTTACATATCTACATTATGTATGTTATGTGCATGCTTGAACATATCGCTATACATGACACAAAAATATCATCAAATAATGAAATCCTGTCTGATTAAATTTTTAAGAAGCAAAAAACTGCTTTGCTATATAACAGTTTCTACTTCATTTCTCAAAAATGAATCAGATTTGTTTTTCTGTATTTCTTCACTTAGTATCTTGGATATGAAAATGAAACCTTTCTACTGTGGTCTTACCTTATGTACACAAAAACATTACTCTCCAATGTCACAATAATTGTTATGAAAAGGCTGGATCATTCAACAGTAATTATGAAACCTAATTTCTGCACACCACCAGCACTGACAAGAATACACTTTATAAATGTATAGTTAACTTCTTGTTTCAACTCTCACCCAAATGTTTCCCATGCAAAGCTCTTGCCTATTTGTCTTCCCACAGCTGCTCTCTGAATCCCACCCTGGCCCTCCCCACCAACCTGGCCTTGTACTGCCTGCAGAGAAGGATGGTATGGGTCCCCACGTTCTCCTAATGTTCCTGCAAAATTTAGCTTCCTGGTGATGTCTGCGTCTATTACCAAGAAAAGGATTCAAGCAGTGCCTTGTTTCTAAGTATTTCTTTCAGCTCACCTGAAAACTCAGAGATTTATAACTTTATCCTTGATGTATTTTCCCACAACGGGCATTGAACAGGTTACATGCCTAGATCTTTGATATAATCAGTTGGAGAAAGGATCCGGAACAAATGCATTGTTATCACCCTAGTACCCAGAACAAACTCTGGCTAATAACGGTAGCAGAGGATGGGTAAATGGCTGAAGGGATGAATTAAGAGAACTGCAGCACAAAAAGTCAACCTAGGAGAAAAAAAAAAAAAAACCCAAGGTGGAATTCTTGATGGTGGAAGGAAAAGGGGAAGAAGGGAGGAGGAGAGAGAAAGAAGAGAGAAAAGGAAGGACGAGGGACACAGGTAAAACGATGGACAAGAAAAGGTGAGCCGGATGAGAGGAAAATACAGAAAGAAGTAAGGAGACAAGAAGGCAGAGGGCAGGGAGAGGAGCAGCAGCGGGGAGAGAGGAGCGACGGAGAAGGCTGGTGACAGAGGGAAGACCCGAGCAGCGAAAGGCAGGGCTGAGAGCCTGCCCCGGGGTAAGGCCAGTAGAAATGAGATGACTCCCGACCCCCACGCCATTCGTGCCCCGTCCCGGGGGCAGGACAGCGCGTCTCACCTCGGCTCTCTCGCGGCGCTGGGGACGCGCGGGCAGCCCCGGCCGCCTCCAGGTCGGGGCGGTGACACGCGGCTCGGAACTTGGCGCGCGAGCCCGGGGGGCCGGCGGGGCCCCGCCTTCCCGGGCTGCCCCGCCTCTGGGGCGGGGCCTCGGGCCTCGGCCCCGCCCCGCGCGCCGCGGGCAGAGGGGTTTTTGGGAAGGGCCTGCGAGCGGGCTGGGCGCTCGGAAGGCGGCGCCTGGGAGACCCGCCCGCGGCCCCGCCGCCGCAGGTGCGCACGCCGCACCGCCCGGCTTCACCTAGCCCTCTTGGCGGGGCCTGGCCCGCCCGCGAGCCAGCTCCGCATCTCTCGGCCGGCCGTCCCCGCTGGCTCAGGTCTTGCCCGATGCCTCGCAAGGTCAGGATGAGGAGGGTGCCCTGGCGCGCGGACTTGCCTTTGAGGCGGCACTTGGACCACGGCAGAGGCCGTACTTGATCCGTGTGCTGCGACTTCTACCCTCTTAGGTCTCCGAGACCCAGGCGACAGACCCTCAGGACAGATGGTCCGGGCCCTGCGGCTGCAGATCCACCGTGCGCTGCCCAGAGACCCCATCAGCGTCATGAACTCTCCTTCCCTTCCAGGCTGAGCGGCCGTGCAAGCTCCATATTTGTGGCTTCCCCGAGAATCACCCAGACTTGACTGGAGCTGATCCTCGGCCTCTCAGCCTTTCCTGAGCCACCGCAGTTTTGAAGTGGCGGCGTTTTGCCAGATAACGGTGAGTTCTGTGACTTCACAGAATGCACAGGTGTCAGGGAACTTAATTACCCACGGAGGGTGGGAGAGGCCAGGGCCTAAAGGGTTGGGGACAAGAGGAAATGCCTTCTAAGTGACTGCATTCATGCCAGATCGTGGACTAATTAGGACATATCCCTGGAGTGAGGGTGAGAGGAGACGGGAGCAGAGTCTCAGGCAACCTGAATGGTTGCAGTGGCATCCAGGTGTATGGGTCACATTGTTTGAGCCCAGCAGAAGGGCAGAGCAGATTAGATAGGGGAAGAGAGAATCCCTGAGGGACTAAAGGGAACCTTCCTTCCTTCAGTCACTCAATAACTGTTCTGGGTGCCCCTGAAAGGAGAGTGTGGGTTCAGAAGGTGACAAGGCTCTGTGCTTTTCTCAAAGATTTGGGAGCATCTGTTACACAAGGCAAGATTGTAAAGGAACAAAATTATGATGAGTCTGAGGTGGGCAAAGTGAAATTCAGAACAGACAGTAAAGTTCTGGTGATGGTCCCCAAAGCAAAACTTTCCTTCTGTGAAGAGAGCCCGCTAATTAATATGGACATGAGAAATCAAATCTCTAATGTGCAGCTCAGTCACCCTTAGTGGAATTACAGGACTTCTAGAACAACCTCGAAAATAATCTGTCCACCTAGAATTCCGTCTCTAACCAAACTTATTCAAGAGTGAGCACAACACAGGTATTTTCAGGGGTACAGAGCCTAAGTCAAACACCCTCACAACCTTGGTGAAAGAACTGCTAAAGAATGTGTTTCAGAAGGAAGGAAACGGAACCCAGAAGAAAGGAGAGAGTTTCAAGAAACAGTGACTGGAAATCCAAGATCAAGATGTCAGTAGGGTTGGTTTTGGATGAAACCTCCCTGAACTGTAGGCAGCCACCTTCCTTCTGTGTCCCAAACGCTGCCTTTTCACTGTGCCTGTTTGAAGCCCAACTCTGGTGTCTCTTCCTTTTCTTATGAGACACTAGACTTAGGCCTAACACTTAAGACCTTGTTTAGCCATAATCACCTCCCTAAACACCCGACATCTAAATGCAGTCCCATTAAGGATTAGGGCTTGATGAATGAATTTGGCAGTAAGGGCACAATTCAGTTTATCAATTCAGTTCAGTTCAGTCGCTCAGTCGTGTCTGACTCTTTGTGACCCCATGAATCGCAGCACACCAGGCCTCCCTGTCCATCACCAACTCCCGGAGTTCACTCAGACTCATGTCCATCAAGTCAATGATGCCATCCAGCCATCTCATCCTCTGTCGTCCCCTTCTCCTCCTGCCCCTAATCCCTCCTAGCATCAGAATCTTTTCCAATGAGTCAACTCTTCTCACGAGGTAGTCAAAGTACTGGAGTTTCAGCTTTAGCATCATTCCTTCCAAAGAACACCCAGGACTGATCTCCTTCAGAATGGACTGGTTGGATCTCCTTGCAGTCCAAGGGACTCTCAAGAGTCTTCTCCAACACCACAGTTCAAAAGCATCAATTCTTCGGCACTCAGCTTTCTTCACAGTCCAACTCTCACATCCATACATGACTACTGGAAAAACCATAGCCTTGACTAGATGGATCTTTGTTGGCAAGGTGATGTCTCTGCTTTTCAATATGCTATCTAGGTTGGTCATAATAGTCTTACCTAATAGCAAATCCAGATAAGAACAGCACAAAAATAGGAAATTACTGACTAGCCTCTCTCATGAGCATAGGCAAAAAAAAATCTGAACTAATACTAAATTCAATCCAGCAGTTAAAAAATATCATGGCCAATTTGAATCTATTGACAATATGTTAATATTGTTTCAGCTACATTAATTTAATTAGCCATATTAATAAATTACTGGAAAAATATGTTTCTCACAAAATATACAAAAAGTTTTAAAATTCAGCATTCATTCATATCTAGCACACCAAGAATGTTAGTGAAATACCTTTATCTGATAAAGGATTTCTACCAAAAGCTTTCAGTAAGTATCATTCTTAATGGTGATGTGTTACAGGCATTCTCTTAAAAATCAAGAATGCCTCCATCATAGCTCTACTCTTTGGAGTAGTCAGGACAATGCTTTTTATTTTTATGCTGACCCAATGGATTTTATAGTTAAATTTTTAGAATAAGAGAGCCTAGAAAGTTGAGTGACTATATCAATCAATAAGTACCTTAAAACTTAACCAACTTAAAGCTCTATTTAAAGTACTGCTTACACTAGCAGCAAAAAATGTTATTTAGAGAAGGCGCTTGACAAAAGAAGTGAAGATCTTCATAGGGAAATGGAAGGTATTGAGAAAGACCCAAATGAATGAAGACATCCCTGTGTTCACGGAGAAGAGGAGTCCCGATTACAGATTCAAATACCTCAAAATGAATCATAAACAAATCTTAAGAAGGTTTTGGTGGAGTGAAGAGTCAATTCCAAAATCAAGAGTTGATTCTAAGATGTGCATGAACAAACGAATGGCCAACAATTACCCTAAGAAAAATCCGATGGGTGATTTACCTTGTACTATCAAGGCTCGTTGTAGCTCTCTGTGTATGTTAGGCTAGGTATAATAATTGAACCCTGTGTATATCAGATTATAACAAACCCCACCAAACCTTATCAGCTGAAAAGCACAAAGTATATTTCACTCATACATCTCACTGTTGCACACATACACGTCCATCCCAGATTCCCAGGAGGGAGCAGCACTTCTCACTCACTCAGCTACTAGGCTATTAGTTCCACTTGAGTCACAGCTGGGTTCTTAAAGATTCTGCTCCGAAGTGGCACGTGTAACTTCCATTAATGTTTCCTCGGTGGACTCAAGTCCAAGTCTGCCGTGAGTATGGCAGGGAAGTAGCCCTCTGCAAGAGGAAGGGAGAGGGAAAACCAGTAACACAGTCATTCACATGATGATAATTCAGACAGTGTGGCGTCAACACTCGATATGAACCGATAGATGGATACGGGCAAGAATGATGATAATTCAGACAGTGTGGCGTCAACACTCGATATGAACCGATAGATGGATACGGGCAAGAATGATGATAATTCAGACAGTGTGGCGTCAACACTCGATATGAACCGATAGATGGATACGGGCAATAGAACAGAGAGCAGAGAACCAGGCCCGCAACTGTACGGATTTTGAACACATCAGAGGTGACCTGTGAATGATGGAGGAAAAAATAGAACAGACAGCAAATGATGTGGGAACAATTTGCTCTATATATGGGAAGCATGAAATCAGATCCAAAGTAAGAATCATGCTTATAAATTAATTCCAGGTGGATTCAAGATGTCAGTGTGAAAGGCAAATCTTTAAAACCTTTCAGATAAAACCTCTTTCACCTTAACAGAGAAGAATCTATTAAATAAGATACAAGCTATACAAAACTTAACAGCTTCTAAAAAGTGACAAATTCAACTACATTAAAATCAAGAACTTAAAAAAGAGTACACATGTATACATAGAATACACACACACACATATACACACACACTTATTCAGGAATAAATATATTCACCTATATAAATCACTTTGCTCTATACCTGAAACTACCACGTTGCAAATCAACTATACTTCATTTTTACAAAAACCCAAAATTTATGTTTTATTAAAAGGCATTAAATAGAGTGAAAAAAGAACCACACACTGAAGATCTTTGCAACAGTTGATAAAAGATTAGTGTCCTAAATAAACATGGGATTTTAAGGAATCAGTATGAAAGAGAAACAACTGGAGAATGGGTACATGCAGAAACAGGCATTTCACAAAGGATGGAAAATGAGTGACCCAAAACCTGTTGAACAGAACATCAGTCCCTTCAGACTGAAACAGATGTTGAATCAATATAAAAATATAAAAAAATATGACAATAGCAAGTGTCATGAAGGATGTGAAGCAAAGAAAACCTAATAAGCTGTAGGGAGAAGTATACTGGATTTCATCAATTCCAAATATCTTTTATTTAAGATACTGCATTATTTAAAACACCACTTGAATAACAGGAACTACAAAAATCTCCAACACAATTCATAAACATTTGTAGTTTTTGTATTTTTGTTATACATATTTGAAGATCTATTTTATATTTATTACAGAATGACTTGCAGCATATTTCTCTCTTCTTTTGTGCCAACAAAAGAAAATAAAATAAATTGGTAAAATTATTTCTTAAAATGTTTATAGTCACAATCTGAGTTTTTGAAACACTTTTGACTCAGAGTCCTTTATGTCCAAGGTTGGTCTATGGAGACACAAGTCAGCCCTTTCTGATTTCTGGGCCCAGAAACTATGAGCATGATAAAAGCTTGTGCTTACTTGCTCAGTCATGTCTGACTCTTTGTGACCCCGTGGACTGTAGCCCGCCAGGCTCCTCTGTCCATGGAATTCTCCAGGCAAAAATACTGGAGTGGGTTGCCATGCCCTCCTCCAGGGGATCTTCCCAACTCAGGGATCGAACCCAGGTCTCCCACAGTGCAGGCAGATTCTTTACTGCCTGAGCCACCAGGGAAACCCAAGAATACTGGAGTGGGTAACACATCCCTTCTCCAGGGGATCTTCCTGGCCCAGGAATCAAACCAGGGTCTCCTGCATTGCAGGTTGAGCTACCAGGGAAGCCCCATAATAAAATAGCTCTTGCTTTATGTCACCCAGTTTGGGGTGGTTTGTTAAACAACAGAAAATAACTGGCATGTCCTTCATTCACAAGGTACTTTGACATCTTTGCAGGACCTTCTTCCCCTTCTAGATCCTTCCATCCACGGAGCCACAAGAATGACCACTGAAACTCTCTACACTTCCACTTTCCAGACTTCCTCCCAACAGCAATGTCCTCATTGAAGCCATCTCAGCTGCTTTCTTTCAGTTGACAAAAAGGTAGGATTTCTCCAGAATTTTAATGGCCCCCTGAGAAGGATGAGGGACAGAGGTCTCACCCTACTGCCCCTCCAAAGATGCCCTGCCTCCCCCCAGGATTGTCCACAGGCAGGACATTGAGTAGAACCCCAGGTCATAAAGTCACTATGCCAACCTTCCTGTCCATTATAAGGCTCATCACAAGGAATTCTGCTTCCTTGGGGTGGGGGAAGGGCCCAAAGCCAACCATCTTTGCCTCTTCCCCCTCAGGGGAGGTACCAGGGGAGGCTCACTGTGCCTGTGGTTAGAGGGGTGGAGGCCCCCAGGCAGCGGGGATCGTGGGGGCTGTGGCCTGAGGGGGCCTGGAGCGGCCAGGGTCCAAGAGGCCCGTATGCATGGCCAGGTAGATGGAGGGCAGTGGGCCCTGGATACCCGGCCCCGGGCTCTTCCTGTTGCTGCTCCCTCCACTGCTGAGTGCAGGGAGCTTCCAGCACGATGTCCTGAACTGGAGAAATCCCCGCCACCTTGACTTTGGCTGGAAAACCATTCACCGCCACCTCAGCCCAGACTGGGGAAGCCTCCACAGGAGCGTCAGGAGCAAGGCGAGCAAGCTGCATGACTGCGATGGTGCCTTTGACCTCTATTTAGTCTTGGATGCGTGAGTAGCCCTCCCATCTGGCCCCCTGTGCTTCTCGAGGAGCCTCTGTCACCAAGGTCACTGACGGGAAGAAGGGGTTCAAGGGGTCCCCAGGCTCTGTGAGAGAGGAGGTGAGGACAGTCTTGGTCGGACCCAAGGAATAGACCTCTGTGGCCTCCTTGTTCCTAGACAAAAAGAAAGCCCCAGGCATTTATTTCCTGCGATGTCTACTTCTGGAAAGGAATAAGGGCACCATAAGGTTTCCCAGTGGCTCCGTCTCTCTTTCTTCAGCTTGGCCTGGATCTGGGATGCACGTGTGTGACCTTTAAACACCTGGAGTGGCAGGTGATTGCTGGGCGCTGCCTTCTCGGCAGTTGCGAGCAGCTCACAGTGCGTTTTGGTTTTGTTTTCTTTCCAGAGAGATTGCTGTGTCCCCTGTTAGGCATTCCTGTAGAGTTTCTGCTTAAAGTCCTTTGCTTTGCTGGTTGCAACTGTGTTGCTGCTTTCTTCGAAAGCTTGGAGAACCACGTTTTAATTTGTGTGCACTTCAAGAACAGTTTGGTTTGTCTGCTTGTGGCCCTGGGAAACCTGGGCTGTGCATTAGGCACCTTCTGACCCTCAAAGGAAAGGGCGGGGTGAGTCCTCAGGCTCCAGAGATCGCCTTGGTTCCATTTTCAGCTCCTCTGTGAGACTGAGGATAAACGTTACTTATTTAGTACTAACAGTAGCTTGACTCTCAGTATCACTGAAACGTTCTACAATTTCCAAAGCTCATCACTGGCATCTGTCATCCTCAAGACAATCCTGGGAGACAGAATGGGAATGTATTTGCCTATGCAATCTCCTAGAAAAGGGAAATGGACTCGTAGAGGTTGGATGAGATATGACAGAGTCTGGTGGAGGTGCCAGGACCAAATCCTGCTGGATTCTGCAAATGGGTGAGGAAGAGGGTGTCCAAGAAAGGGACCTACCTACCCACTCCCCAGCCTCAGGCCATTAGAGTAAGAAGCATAAGTCTAGAGCACATCTATAGTGGGCCAGGCAAGGCTTCTCTGAAACCACAGCAAATTCCTGAGTCCCAGAGATGTAACCTTGTCTCCCTGGGAACCATGCTCACTCAGTCCAGTTGTAGAGTCTTGGTGCCTTCAAAGCCTTCTTGATGAGACTGTTTGGAGGATGAGGACAGCCATCCTCCTGGGGCTGCTTCTTGCTACTCTTGGGGAGAGGGGAACAATGACCTCTGAGGAGGCAGCCCCAGCTTTGCAGTCAAGCAGAGTCCACTCATCAGTCATGCGGCTTGGGCAAGTCGCCTCACCTCTCTTTGCCTCAGCTTCCCCATCTGTACAATGGGATTTTCATACCTACCTCACCAGGTTGTGATGAGGATGAATGGGAGTTGTTTGGTTTGGGAGTTTGGGAGGATAGTTTTCCTAGCATGTGTCAGAGGAAGTCATGGAGGATGAGCATAAGATAAAGGGAAGGCAGAGTCACACACCCTGGGAACTCCCCAGCTCTGCAGGGGCCCCTGACCCAGCCCTGACTCCCTGGCTCGCTCACTCCCCCGTGCCCTTTGTGGGGAGGTGGGGTGCGGAGCAGACTTCTGTGGGTGACACTCCCAGAGCTGTCTGGATCTTTCATCCCCTGGTGAGCAGCCTTATTCACTCCCTCGTTCCCTTGCTCATCCACTCACTGAAATAATTACTGGAAATTTTCTATACACCAGTCACTGTTTTGGGCAGTGGGGATAAGGTAGGAGGCAAGACGTAAATCAAAGAGGAGGGTATTAGATGGGGATAAACACCAGGGGGAAAATCAGGACAGGAGGATGAGAAGTTTTGGGGAGGGACTGTTCTAAAGAGGTACCCAGGAAAGACTATAGTGACGGGCTGAGATGGTGTCAAGAAGACTTGGATGACTTTTGCGCAGAGTAGGCGTGGGATTGGATCAGGTTTAAAAAAGTCACAGATGCAGGGCACAAGAATAGAGCCTTCTAAGTGAGGGGTCTGGTGCAGGAATCCAGGGAGGAGATGATGGTAGTGTGGACCAGTAGATATGGGTGGCAGTGATGAGTGGACAGATTCTGGAGCTATTTTGAAATCAGAGGCTACAGGATTCCAGAAAGTGTGGATGGTAGGCGGCTGGGGGAGCCAGGTGTGTTGCTAGATTGGAGACAGGGATAGGAGAGGAAAGCAGTTTCTTTACCATGTCTTCTTCATAATGTGACTAAATATTATTATCTCCATTTTACACATGAGGCAAGGAGGCTGCTCAAGGCCTGGCGATGAATGACCTACCAAAGCCTCAACATAGAATACATAGATCCAGAATCTGAACTCCGGAGTCTTAGTCTTTGTCTTCAACAGTATGATTATAATGTGTCTTGATGCAAAATCTCTTTACTTTATTTCATTTGTACCTAAGATCCTTGGAATTATAGGATCATATAGTTTATCTAATTTGGGGCATTTTTGGATGTGATTTCTTCAGATAATGTTTCTGTTTCTTTTCCTTTTCTTTATTAATTCACACTGCGTGAATACCGTTCTGCTTAAGTGTGTCCTGCAGGTCCGTCAGACTCTGGCCACCTTTATTCCTTCTTTTTTCTTTATGCTCCTAACACTAGACAGTAGCAATTGTCCTGTCCTCCACCTTGCTTATTCCTTTCTCTGTCTAGTAAAATTTTTTATTGAACCACCCTAATTATGATTTTTCAATTTATTATTATACTTTTCTGCTCCAAAATTCCTCCTCGATTTGTTAATAATTTGTCCTTCATGATATTTATTTTGCTCATGTATCACTATCCCAATTTCCTCTATTTCTTTGTCTTTATTTTCCCACTGTCTGAGTATATTTAAGATGATTTTAAGTGTTTTTCTAGTAAGTCTGATGCCTTGGCTTCTTCAGAAATGATTTCTATAATTTTATTTACTTCCTTTGAATGAACAGTGGTCTGGTTTCTTTGTATTTTTTACGATTATTTTTGTTGAAAATTAGGATTTTTATTACTATAACGTGGTGCATCTAGAAAGCAGAATTCACCAGAGCTCACTGGGTGGTATTTGCTTTTATCTGCTAATATAGACTCATGTAATAGTCCATTTATTCTGAAACATTTCCAAACTATTTTTGCAAAGAATACTCCTTGTTGTTGTATGTGATCACTAGAGTTTCTGTTCCTATAACTCTTATTCACTGAATATATTGACAGAGATTTCCCAAATGCCAGGATCTGAAACAAACATGAAATCATTACAGAACTGTAAAAAAGACATGGGAGTGGTAAGCCACCTCTTCCATTCTTTGCAGAATGTTTCTTTACTAGGACATTTCTTTAGCACTTAGCCAGACCACCACTGAGCCTAGGGACCAGCCCGAGGTGAAAGCTTACAGTCTTCTCGAGACTTTCCTGAGCATTCTCTTGGGCTGCGCATAGGTGTCTGTTTCTAAATTCACCTATGCCCACAGCTGATTTTAAACATCCTAACTGACACCAGCCAGGTAAGGTGTTTTACAAAATAATCTGTAAGTAAGGTCAACGTGGGAGAAGGCAATGGCACCCCACTCCAGTACTCTTGCCTGGAAAATCCCATGGATGGAGGGGCCTGGTGGGCTGCAGTCCATGGGGTCGCTAGGAGTCGGACACAACTGAGCGACTTCACTTTCACTTTTTACTTTCATGCATTGGAGACGGAAATGGCAACCCACTCCAGTGTTCTTGCCTGGAGAATCCCAGGGACGGGGGAGCCTGGTGGGCTGCCGTCTATGGGGTCGCACAGAGTCGAACACGACTGAAGCGACTTAGCAGCAGCAGCAGCAGCAAGGTCAACATTCCGCCCTCTGGATCAAAGTCAACTTGGGACAAAGCCAGTGATCAAAAACAAAATTGTCACCATGCCAGAGACGGTGTGGGAGAAAGGTGATGAAATATGCAATAGAACTTTCCTACCATTTTGAAATGAACTGTTTGTTGGCTGCACGTTTGCTTTATTGTTGATTTTTGGTTTTTAGAGCTCCTAGAAAGCTGACGCTGACAGGTATGGTTGTTTGTTCAGTGTGTCCCTAGGGGAATGAAGGCTTAGATTTTCAGAATCTGCCATTTTGATGACATCCTTCGTGCTATAAGTTTTCGTTTGCAATTTTATTTTCACGTTTGGGAGAAACTACTTGAACACAAATTTTAAATCAAACACTGTTACTGTTCACGGCAAAAGTCTTGAGGTTCCTAACCCTTTCCTCCGCATTTTTGATCTCACTTCCAAGATGCAGCCCAGTGATCTCACTTCCAAGAAAAATCCTGCAGATTTTCCTTCTGATGATACGATCGCGTCTCCTGCTGTGCTTGTGCTGACCACTGTTCCTTGCTTTTTGAGGTTTACACCTTCTCTACTGAGTTCTTAATAGGGGAGGAGGAAAGTTTAGCTTTCTTGTAGGTCAGCTCTGCCACACGACCCTGCCCCAGCAACTCCCAGTGTCCCATCACAGCTCTCTAGTAGGACGTTTTGGCCTCAAGCGTAACAATCAAAGCTATCCTCCAGTTGCTGGTGGTCCTTGTCTCTCCACTCCCGTGTAAGAGTAGGGCACCAGTCACGCTTGAAACTTGGTTTGGCAGAAGCCCGTGTGGCTGCTCGGTTCCAGAGTGCCTCCTTCCTAGGGACCCGAAACTCCCTGTCATAGTTTCCACTGCCATAAACACTGCTGTTCTCCTGCATTCTAGAGTGTAATGCTTCATTCACAATAATCCCATGTGGAAACCTTTTCCAGAGTAGGTGGGTGGGTTAAAGACTTAAGTTTCCTTTATATCTTCTTTGGAAGATCCTCTTCAGTGAGGGGGACACAGTGGAAAGGAGTAATGAGAGGGAAAGCAGAATGTGGTATGGATAGTTAGGAAAGGAGTGGCCTTGAACTAAAAGTATAGGAGTCCCAAGAAAAAGTGTGTGTTGTGGGTAGGTTGACCATCTCATATTTGTCACCCACAGCAGTGTCTCCCAGGTCTGCCAAGTTGAGGAGGTAAATCATGGGGTTTACAGCTGGTTCTTATGGTTCACATCCATGGGAATGTTGGCAAATTTCTTGATCTGTAAGCACTTCCATTTTCTCATCTGTAAAATGCAAATAATGATGATTTCATAGAAGTGTTTAAGCATTGGAAATCATGTCTGTAATGTGTCTGGTATATACATACTCCATGAATAATAACTATAGTATTGTTAGAATTATATAGCCTTAGTTTACTCACCATCTCTTAACAGTTTTAGATACAGCCAAGAGGAGTCGGAAGGAATAGTAGAGAGGAGAAAGATGCTCTTGGGTATATGAGAACTACACATTTAAACATGATGTTCAGGCTGTTTGTGGGCATGGTGATCACTGCAGGTGAAAAGAAGGAGCTCCTGGTGGTTTTCTCAGACTCGCAATCCATATCAAAGACGAGGCAATGTTCACCGAGGAAGAGCCCAGAACAAGGCACCAGCCCCGGTTTCTCTACTACCGTGTGCAGAACCTTGACAAAACCATGAGCCAGAGAGACCCACATTTGCCCTCCATAACCCGGAGTGCAGCCTGCAGGGGTGTGGGATTGCAAAGCCAGCACGGCCCATGGAAGTTCTTCCCACCTAGACGTAAGAGGTCGTGAGGCTCTCCAGCCTCCCCATTCTCCGTTCAGGTAACTGAAGCCGGAGCCAGTGGCAGTGAGAAGCTGGAAGCGGGGACAGGGAAACCCTTCAGCTCTCCCTGACAGCGCGGCGTCACAGCACGAGGAGAGCGGCATCCCGGACCTGGTGCTGCCCTCCCCAGGAGTGTTCCCAGAAAAGGCCTTCAGTGTTCGGCGTGGCTCAGCTTTGCAGGCTGATAAGAAAGTGGTAGAATAAAATAATCTAAGTAGTACATCCTTCTCCTGCCTGAGGCCAGGGCTCTTATTGTTGTGTCAAAATTAGGGGACCAGGAATGCAAATGTATTAGCATTGCTCAGACTTCTCCAGCCAGTGTATCCTCCTGTATTCCTTGTGTGTCAACCAACCTGGTTTGCTACCCAAAGTGTCTCATCCCCAACATGAGTCAGGTTGGTCACCTTGCCCAGCACTGACACTGGTGAAAGTCACCACCAGGGTGACCCAGTGAGGTTGCTAAGGGAGTATGACGGCCTTCAGCTACACGGTAGGGAAGAGTTGCTAAAGAGTCTGCTGGAAACTGGAGAGGCAGAAAATCTGCCCGCCGCAAGGAGGTGCCTCATCCCTCTTAATCAGGCCTTCTTTGTTTTCAGGTCGAACGGCGAAGGCAACACCTGGAATGAAATTTGTGATTTAACAGAAAGGTTGCTGAAGCGGTTTACAAAGTATGGCTGGTGTTTTTCTCTGCCAGATAAAGCACACAGCTCTTTACAGTCGGCGAAAATGGGAGTCCTTCGGTTTCAGGAGCAGAGAGCCCTAGGTGGTGTTCTGAGGCAGAAAGAATTACCAATCACACTGATCTTACCAGGTCCCAATAGCTCAGTCGGTAAAGAGTCTGCCTGCAATGCAGGAGACCTGGGTTCGTTTCCTGGGTTGGGAAGATCCCCTGGAGAAGGAAATGGCAACCCACTCCAGTATCCTCTTGCCTGGAGAATCCCATGGACAGAGGAGCCTGGTAGGCTGCAGTCCATGGGGTCGCAAGAGTCAGACATGACTGAGTGACTAAGTACATGGGCAACATCTTTCTTGACTCCTGCCAGGAATCAGATCACAGTGTGGGGGACACACTCTGTCCTTAAGGACCTCACGGATTAGGAAACAGGCAAGTCACATACCTAAACACTGAGTTAAAGGGTCCCAAAGATCAAAAGATAAGAATGAAGGAGTTACTTGCAACTTTAAGGAAAAAGCAAGTATTCTTAGAAAAAGAAGGCAAGCTTGCCTTCCTAGAGACTGTGGAATATTGAACTAGATCTTAAAGGATGAGGAAAGACAGGGTAACGGAAACCGCTTCTGTAGTGAGTGGTCTGTTTGGCTAGAAAGCGGGGTTGACTCAAGGGAAGACTGAGAGATGAAGCTAAACAGGACAGTTCGGGAGGCTCATAGTGCCAGGTCCGTGATTGCCTGCTGGGAGCAATAGGGAGCTATAGGTTACTCTAGGGCGGGGATCTGACGTGATCAAGGCTGTGCTCCAGGAGAAAAGTCTGATAATTATGGATTAAATGAGATGGAACTTGAACCAGGAGAAGTGGGGAACCCAGCTAGGTAGCAATTTCATGAAAAGATGCATCAATGGACCAGAAGACAGTGGGGGAAAGAAAGAAGGATGTGTGTGTGAATGGCTGCTGAGAGGTAGAAACGTTTCCCTGAGATAAAAAGCAAGCATGGAAGACAGAGAGAGGAAGGAAGGGTGGTAAGGTCCAAAGAATTTTACATTAGCGGAGAGGTCCGTGGAGAAGCCCTCACGCACAAGTGTGTAAGTGTCTACTTTCTTGTGCAGGCAGGAAGCACGCGCACGATTCTGTGTGTGCCTGCATGTGTGTGTGTGTGTCAGAGACAGAGAGAGAAACTTTGGGGGCTTGGGGTGGGGGGATATAGAAATGGACCAAGATGACATCTTAGCACCAACTTTCAGCAGGATCGTACATCTTACAGGCCTCTGAACCCTTCACAAAAGTATTGGAACTTTCAGGATTAGAGAAACGCACACCAAAACAAAAGAGTTGGGATGGGTAGGGCAGAAACTGACATGCACCGCTGCCTCTCTGGCTGCTCAAGGATACTAGTTTTGACCAGTGTTCATGGCCTCTCATGAGCCCTTGCTTCCTCTCCAGCCCTAAACTGAGGATTTCTCTCATCACCTACTCCTCAGTCAGCAATGTCCTCCTGCCGCTCACCTCAGACAGGTGAGTGTCATTCTAAATCTCCAAGGTAGGCCTGGTGGGCAGGGTCACAGAGAGGCCCGAGCAGCTGAGGATCTCCGCGGGCGCAGGCTGGGCCAGCCGGGGCTCCCCTGAGTGCCCACTCGGACCCGGGCCTGATTCCCGGGCCCCCACTGACCCCGACTGCACTGTCGCTAGCAGACTCCCGCGCCGCTGGCCGCCTCGGCCCCTCTCGGCCCCGCCCTCCACTCACCCCGTCCTCTCAGCCCCCTTCGCTTTTCTTAGAACCGGCTCACCGTGAGGGCTCCTGGGATCTGGTGGAGCAGATGCGTGGGCCCTTTGTGAACACTGGCCTGTGTTGGGCACCTGCCCTGTGTGTCAGTCTCTGCCCTGGGCCACGGGGAAGGGGGGCAGGCAGAGTCAGAACCGGGAGGCAGGGATGGGCCTGCTGACATGCTGGAGCTTCACTGTGTGGGAGCTTGGTCCCTTGGTGGATCTGAGACAAGGGAGCCCATGAGTGTGGTTCCAAATACCAGGCGGAACTGGTGTAGGAGTGAAGCTCGACGCAGCAGCATCCTAGGTGTGCCCAAAAGCCTGGCGGTGTTAAGACGCACTTCTTGTAGCAGGGACGTAAAGATGCTCCTGATGCGCTGAACCCAGTTCAGTGGGTGAAACGCCAAAGGTTAAGGTCGTTTAGAACTAAGTGGGTCCAGGGTTTGTGGCCCAGCACCCTTTTCAGGACCTTGGAGAGAAGCCACAAGCAGCAGAGTAAACAGGCCAGCAAGGTTTCCAGGGAGGAAGTGTGACGGTGTCAGTTCATGGAGACAGCACTCCCCAGGCCTGGCTCCCAGAATAAGCAGGGGCCAGGCTTCCTGTTCAGTTGAGCTGGGGAAGGCATGGTTTTGTGCATGTTTGAGTTTAGAAGAGAGAGAGAGCAGAGTGGATTTGACATGGGAGAAAGTCCATGGGGAGGGATACTGGTAGGCAGCAGAGAGGTGTCCAGTGAGGACTGGAAACATCGCTCTGGGGGCAGAGCTGCCCGTGGAGGAAAGGAGGACAGCTGCTTCTTTCAAGGCATGGCGCTCGAGGCCCGAACCAAGAGAGGCTTGCTGAGGCTCATGGAGGGCCTCCGTACTCCACTCTGGAAAGTGAAGGAGAGAAATCTTCCATGACAAGAGGGCTCAGGAGAGGGAATGGAGCTCAAGGGAGAGGAAAAGAAGTGAAATTCTATGTGTGTGTGTGTTGGCGGGGGGGTGGTTTGGATGGGGAGGGGAATACATACCTAGGAAAACAGGTTAATGTCAACCATGACCCTCATTCTTCCATCTCAGGAGAACCCCACAGAATCTTGCTGGGAGCTGGTCTCAGCCTGGGGTTGGACATTTCCAAAGCTGCCTAGGCATTTAGGAGGGAGTGGCAGAGGGCTGGGGTGGGTCTTGCTGTACAAGGTGAGTCCAGAGTGGCTGAGGGAGCCTGATAAGAAGTGTGACTCCAGTGGGTCTGCAGAGGATTTGGGGCAGGACTGGGACCAGGGCTGACGCTTTCTGAGCCCTGTCCACTGGGGCGAGCAGGCTGAGAGGGCACCGTCCACACAGGGCTTGCTCCGGTGCTGGAGAAGCCAGGCAGCACGGGGCTAGGAAGCCTCAGATGTGCTGGTGGCGGTGGGTGAGAACTGGGAAGAGGTTCGGGAGCTCCTGTCTTATGAGTGGGGTGCTTTAAGAGCAGGAGGGATTCCTGAGGGAACTAGGAGCCTGGCGTCATGGTATGAGAAGAGCTGGAAGGGCAGAAGAGAGAGCCACTCAGGTGAGAACTTTGCCTGACGATGTGGGTCCTGGGCAGGAGGCTGTGAGCACTGAGAGTCCTAGCATATTTTGAGGTGTGAATGACGAAACTGAAATCTTCTAGAAAGTGCCAGGACATGTGTCTCTGCTCAGCTAGGCAAGGCCGGCTTTGGCCTGCCCTGGCAATGGGTCCCGGGTCTCCTCTTCGCATGGGCTAGGTTGAGTAGGTCCAGAGTGCTCATATTTCACTACACATTGAGCATCTCTGCCTGCAGTGAGAAGCCAGCCTTCAGGGACCACGTACTCGTTAGACTTGCTGTGACAGCTCAGCCCCTCACACTGGATAAGTCTGAACCTAAGTCCCCACACCCTAGTGTATCCCAGTCCCATCCCCTGCAATCTGCTTTAGCAGAGGACAGAGGCTGTCATGGCAGCCTGGAATCACTACTCTTTCCCCTTCCATGGACAGCCTTCAGGTCGCTTTTCCAGCTTATGGTCTGTTTCTTCAGGAACAGATGAAGGCCAGGAGCCCTCGACTCTTAACAGAGAAGCTTGACTGCTTCCTTTAGCACTGGTCCAGCGGGAGAAGTGGCTGGGAGGAACCAAGTCCACCTCAGGGGTCTGTGGCTGAAGAGGAGGGGACCGGGCGGGGTATCAGCAGAGTGACTTCGCCAAATGCAGCCTTGCTTGTTGGAGGACAGTGTGCCCTCACCAGGGACCCCTTAGGGGCCAGCAGTAGTGCCAGTCACGTTGGGGGTGCCGGGTCCACAGGTGCGCATCGGGATGCTCCCCTCTCAACACGGATGGTCGAGGCAGGGCCCTTGAGTCCCCTGAGGTCTGGACGCCTGAGACAGGGATGAGCACATTGAAAGTCAGGACCTACTTATGGACAGAAAAGCAGCCTCCTCCATGCTCCCTGAGTCGGGAATGAAGAAGGGTTAGGGCTAGTCCTGTCAGTGGCAGAGACATGGGCAGAAGAGTCAGGACACGGCCGTTTGTGTCCCCTCAGGTCCAGGCAGGTCTGCACAGGGCAGAAGGGCCTCAGGACAGCAGGGGCTGTTTATAGCCATTAACCCCCATTCCTCCTCCACACTCCTTTCGAATTGTTTTCAGAAATGAACTTAAAAAAGGTCTTCAAAGACTTCGGGGGGTAAGGCCCTCAGGAACCAGAAGATTGCACGATGGATTGAGCAAGGTATGGACTCTATAGCTCAGAGGCTTTGTTCTGCTTTGTCAGGTTCTTAAAGAATTATTGGGTCATCTCACTGTCCTCTCCCAACTTTATTTTGTTTCAGGCAGGTGATGCGATTGCGAAAGTTGTCTCTGCTAGTAAGTTGCCTGCTGACGTCACTGTGTTCGGTTGGGACAGAGCCAGGCCTGGGCCTCAGCGAGGGCTGGTGCAGACCCTCCTCGGCCAGCTCCTAGCGCTGACCCATGGAGCAGGCTCCTTGCCCTCTCTGTGCTGCAGGTTCCTCCTCTCCACAGTGAGGATGGAAAGCTCCCCCAGGGATGTTCCTAAGAACCACATGGGGTCATGCATTACATTCCTGGTTCTTACTAGATATCAAGTGCTTGACCTACAGTGGAGCTACATAAAAAAAGAGAAATTCCAGGGACAGCGAGAAGATGGAGTTCAGTTTGGGGAGCAGAGGCCTTGGTGCCCCCTGCCTGCCCACACTCTGTCCACCATGGTCCTGGGTCTGCCTCCGTTCCCTTCAGCCTCTCCCCTCTCATCCTGTGACCGTGTTTCCAACAGTGGGAAAGGCTGTGCTCGGGCCAGAACCATCGGCATGTAGACGACAGGGCTGCAGCCTCATCAGGAAGGAAGCACAGGCTGCTGGGAAGGCAGGGAGCCGGGCGGGGCCGCTGCCCAAGCCTCTGGCGGTCAGTCTGGCTGCTCCTCCCTGAGCTCAGCTGAGAGGCTTGTCCTCACCAGAGAAGCAGCTGCAGTTGCCATTCAGGATAAAGGCTGTCCCCCTGCCCCTAGTGAGGGTCACTAGGAAGCGCTCTGAGCCAGGCTTCTCATCTGTCACGTGAGTCCTAGACTAAGGCTCCTTCTCCCCACAGGTGCTCTGGGTGGTGGGTACTCAGGTCAGGGTGGCCCCTCCCCAGGGAGGAGATGTGGGCACAGCACTGTGGGCCTGGCAGCCTGAGGCAGGTGCTTGCTGACCGGGCCACTCCCTGCTTGTTCTGCAGACAAGAAGGCTGCCAGCATGGTTTATTCTTTGACGGCTGGACCACTGGACAAATGGACAGTGTGGGCTGCTATGCGAGAAGTAAGTCCAGGCCATCATTTCCAACCTTGTGTCCCATCTAGTTGTATATTTTCTACTCACAGTCTTTTTTTCTATTAGTCCAACAGGTTGAAGAATCTTAAGACCAAATTTTATGCCATAGGTATGAAAAACTCTCAGAGAAATCAGGTAATTCAGAACAGGTAACCAGGTGCCACTCTTGAACCCAGTTGGGGAAAACTTTCCGAGGCAGCTGTCCCAGCATCACCCAGTGGATGTCCCTCTACCCCAGCCCAAGTGTTTGGACAACAGGTAGTCACGGCAGATGAACAGAAGGTGTTGTGTAAACTATACGCCAGAGGTGCGGGTGGAGGAGCCTTCCACGCCCTGAGGGTGGGCTGCTGACAGGCCAGGCTTGGAGTCCAACATGGCAGCAGGCAAGAGCCTGTTTCCCGGGACAGAAGGCTGTGTTCTCAACCCGTGGCTGTTTGCCAAGCCATCTTCTCTTCCTTGTAGTTGATTGAAATTGTGGGTGGAAAGACCCAGGCGTATGAGGTACCCAAGCCCAATGACATGGAAGGCTTTATTATATCGGTGAGTGTGGGATAAATGTGAGAAGGAGGTTGGGGTAGCTTCTCACCATGCTCACGCGTGTCTCTCTTCCTGACCCTGCCACCTATTATACTCTCTTCCAGCTCGTGGGAAATTCCTGTAAGCAAGTTATGGGCGGGGACACCTACTATGCCTGTGTAGGAGGTACGTGCTGGGGTCACTGTTCGAGAGTAAATGACATTTGCGTATGCGTGGTGTGAATGTGCCTGAGTCTGAATGTGGTGTGTGTCTTTGGTGTAAGTGTGAAGTCGTGTGTGTGTGTGTGTGTGTGGTGTCTCAGTGTGTGCTGTGTGTGTGCATGGAGTGTTACAGAAATATGTCGGGTATGTTATTGTGCGTTGAGTATTTAAGTAAGTGTGTGTTTGGGTGAGTCATGTCTGCCATGGATTATGGTGTAGATATTGGGTGTAATTACCTTTTCTTCTGGTTTTATTGAGATATACTTGACATACCGCTCTATATAAATTGAAGGTATATACCACCGAACGACTTCACATACCTGTGTTGGGAAATAATTACCCTAGTAAGATTAGTGTAATTACCTTTTTAAAATTCAAAACTAAAAACTTTTACTTAGATATAAGAAAAATAAAGCACAGATTAATAATAAATATATTTTAAGTAACAAAATTTATTTTTAAACTCTGAACGGAACACTGGCAAATGTAATCCAACAATATATGAAAAGGACAATACATCAAGACTAATTAAGGATCACCTCAGAAATGCAAGTTTGATTCAGTATTTGAAATATCAGGGTAATTTACCACATCAGCAAAATGGAGAAAGAAAATATGATTGTTTTCAATGGATGAATAAAAGAACTGGACAAAGTTCAAGTCATGAGAGGACCATAGTCGGACAAAGGCAACCACACAAATTCTCACAGCCAACACTATACCCAGTGATTCAATGAGGATGGCCTCTCTCTGAGGTCTCAAACTTGACGAGGATGCCCTCTCTCCCCCGGAGGGTCCCTGCCTCAGTGTGGGGAGGACCCGGCGCAGTCGGGTTTCTGTTAGAAGCCCTTTCTCCGAGTGAGCTCTGTGTGAGCCGGTTTGTGCAGCCACATCACTGGGATTTGTGCAGCTGAGGCGGGTGGATAAGCACCAGCTCCCACTGGTAAACAGCTCCCGGCTGGATGCAGCTGGACGCAGACCCAGGAAGCTGGCCCTGGTTGCGGTACCCCAAACCGCAGGACTCCAGTGCAGCAGGCTGTGGTCAGACAGAGCAGTGCTCACATCTGAGGCCCGTTGCCCACAGGTGCAGAACCAGGGCAAGGTGCTGAGCATCTGGCAGCTCCGATTTCATCTTCAAAGAGTCTAAATAACCAACATCCACTCTCATATCTGCAGTGGGAGCAGACGCAGTGGGGTTCACAGTGACTGGCAGCTGGTGGCCCTGCCAACAGGAGCTGGTCCTGAGGGTTCTAGCACTGACCCCTGGCTCTGCCCCCACTCTCATGCTGAGCCCAGGTTGGGGAAGGAAATGGTTAAAGAACACCCAGGATGAAAATGTCTTCAGCTGCACCCACTGTAGGTCATTTCTGACCCCGACTCCTCCTGTCTCTGCCCCTGTGACCTGCAGTGTGAAGTGTAGATTCGAGGAGAGACCCACACATGCATATAGGGTCTTTCCCTGCTTCTCTGGTGTCACTGCCAGCTGTATAACAGCCTGACAGCTCCCATTCTCTGATCATGTCCCCAGGACACACACAGCCCTGTCAGGCCTCAGGGGAGGGTGCCTGTTGTCATTCATGCCCTGCGCTGGCCCAGCAGGGGCGACGTGCCCACCGCACAGCCTCTGCCAGTGAGGCCCAGCGGTGCTGCTCTGATCTTGACAGCTGCGGGCATCTGGCCAAAAGCTGTCTCACAGCATGACTGTCACTGGAGGAAAGCTCAAGGCAGGAGCCTGGACCTGGAACAAACAGGTCCTACTGAATAAGTCAGTAGGCTGGCTGTGAGGAAGTCTGGAGGGGGTGAGCATGAGGCAGGTCACTTCTGCAGCCTCTCAGGACTAAGACTCTACTCCAAGCCTAAGCAGAGGCCTCTGCCGGCCTCCCTGCCTCCAGGCCTGCGCCCCAGGCCTGCCTCCAGGCTTGCGCTCCAGGCCTGTGCCCCAGGCCCTCCCCTGCCCAGGGCACGAGAGGCTGAGCGGTCCACTCCCCTTCCCACCTGACCACAGAAGCGGAGGCCCTCGAGCTGGATAACCAGACTCTCCAAGGACCAGCCTCTGCTGTAAGCTCACCTGCTGCAGAGGCTGTGGGGTCAGGGACTGAACTTCCTGGAAAAACCTCCCTCAGCTTTACAGGCTTCAGCTTCCCACCCTTTCAGGTGTTATTCTCCTGGTGCCTCCGTCCCAAAGCCTTGCCTGGTCAGCTGCTCACTCCGGCTTCCCGCAGCTTTGATGCTTTCCTGTCATTTGTCACTTATGTACCATGACTTCTGCTTCGTTGTGTCCATGGCTTTATTTTTTTAGTTTTTTATCACTCACCTCACTTTTTCCTACCTTTTATTATGGAAACTTTCATAACTATAGCAAAGTGAAAACAGATGTACAGTGGACACTCCTGTCTCCACTACCTGGACTGACAGCATTTCTATTATCATTTATCATGGGGTTACCCCACCTCCAAGCCCTTCATTGTGCATGACTTTACCTGGTAACTGTTTCTGGTTGAGTTCTCTTTCTGAGATGCGGCAGAGCTAAGTGTATCATCCGACGAGTTCTGACACCCCAAACCTCACGAAGACTCCGAGCATTACATTCGCACCTAGAATGTCCCCTCACCTCCCTTCCCAGGCAATCCCTCCCCACCTCCTGGAGGCAGCTACTCCCTGCTTTCTTCCTCTACAGTCTAATTTGCTGCTTTAGAACCTCTCCTCAGTGACTCACAGGGACAAGCACAGGATCTGGCCCCAGGCACTCGCCACTGCGGTTTGGGGATTCACCCACCCTGTGTGTTGCTCGGTTTGCTCAGGATTTGACCCCAGAAGGCAGGCTGGAGGCGGCACCCTGTCACCCTTTCTCCTGTAAGTGACCAGACCAGAGTGAGTGTCTGCAAGAAGCACAGAACAGAGGCCGTAGTGGGGCCAGTGCAGAGCAGGGCTTCCCTCTGGGGTCCAGCGTGCAGCCGCAACATGGCCAGAGACCCTCTGTTGGGGTGGGGGCGGGGTCTGTGGGGCAGGAGGACCTGAGGATGAAGGATGGACCCACGGTGCCGACGGACACTCCTGCAGCCAGCCTGGGCAGAGGCTGCCCCTCCTCCAGGATACGGTCCCCACCTTGTCCCATCCCACTGTCTCCTGAGCTAACAATCACAAGGAGTTCTGCTTTTATATGTAGATTCCTACCTAAATATACTTTATAAAGATACTTTTCCTTTAATGGGATCTTGCAGTACGTCATGTTTTCCAACCTTCTGCACAGTGTTCCATTGCGTGAATGGACCAGTTTATTTCATTAGTCACCCTTGGTCAGTATTCAGATTATTCCTAATAAGTATTCTACAAGCCACATTGCAGGGACTGTCCTGATGGTTACTGCTCTTAGGTCAGAGTATCCCTGGGATCAAGACCAGAAGTAGAATTGATACCTTAAGGGGCCACCCAGCTTACTGTGGGCAGCGTCCAGGTTGTCTCAGAATGGCTGTGCCAGGCTGTGTGTGGGGCTCCGCCATCTGCCTCCTCGAGGCAGGTCACCTCTATCCGTGCAGCCTGGTCATTCTCATGCAGGTTGCATGCCCTCTTCAAGCTCCTCTCCATCTGGCTTTCTCAGGAGGCCTGCCTTCCCATAACTCTGCCTAGCGGCCCCAGGTGACCTGGTGTGTAAGTTTTCTTCCAGAGAGAAGGCTCTCTCCTCCACAAAGGATGAGGATCCCTCAGGCTGTTGGTCCTCCTGCCTCCCGTGGGCAGCTGCACTGTGCATAGGAAATGAAGCCCTGTGAGCTGATTTCAGTCCTTCTTGCAACTTCATTTTCATCCTGTGGGGCTAACTGTTAAGAGGAATTAGGATATGGGGTGTTGGGAAACAGAAGAGGCTGCTGCCTGGACAAAGAAAACTTGTTTCTTTTGAACTCTCTTCTCACAAATCTGAAACCATCACCCTGCCTTCCACTTTGGAGACTTGCCAGAGTTTAGAAGCCCTCCTTTGAGAGCAGCACTGCGTGGGACAGAGGGGCTCTGCTGCAGAGGTGAAACAGCGCCTGAGCCGGGCTGGAGGCAGCAGGAGGCCCGAGGAGGAAGGCGGGCGCCCAGGCAGAGGGCAGCGCGCTGCTGCTGAGGATGTGACATGGTCTGTGCCCTGGGCTGTCAGCTGGCCCTGCCCTCCGCTGCTGCCCGCCCTCCTGTCACCCGCATGGAGGAGGAGGCCAAGTCCAATCTTTACCATGAGGCTGGGGCTTGCCAGGTCCTCTCTGGTTCCAACTCAGTCCAAGGAGCTGAAAAATCCACGTTATCAGAGTGTCAGAGAGGATGTGTCCCTGGAGAGGAGTGTGATAGATGTTCAGAATTAAGACAGGAATGGGCTTCCCTGGTGGCTCAGCTAGTAAAGAATCCGTCTGCAATGCGGCAGACCTGGGTTCGATCCCTGGGTTGAGAAGATCCCCAGGAGAAGGGAACGGCTCCCCACTCCAGTATTCTGGCCTGGAGAATTCCATGGACTATACAGTCCATGGGGTCACAAAAAGTTGGACACAACTGAGTGACTTGCACTTCACTTCGAGACAGGAGCAGAGGCAGTGTAAGTGGGTGCTGGGTTAGGTACTTGAGCTCAGATTCTGGCCCTGTACCTGCCAGGGGTAGGGGGTACCTCGTGCCCTATCTTAGCTCCAATTTCACTCTGTAAAATTGGGAGTAGTAGACCATGTGTACCTTGCGGATTCAGGAGACTTAAAGGAAGAAGCATAAAGACTGATAGGCGCACTGTAGATGCTTGCTTGTGGAGAACATCATTTTGAATGAACACAGCAGGTAGTGCCTTGCATGGATTTTCCCACTTCTGGTTCCTCTTGTCTTTTTGTTTGTGGCAGGAAGGCTACACTGTCTATTTTTTCCTCATCTAGAGCCTGACCTCTCCATATTCTGGCAGTTAAGGTTTCCTTTCTCTGCCTGTATCTACTTACAATATGGTTTATTTGTTTAGAGCTATGCTTCTTTGCAAAAAGTAATCCTAAAATGTAAATTGCAGGCAATCCCCTTTGAGACTGAGGGGCAGCTGCCCTGCTCAGATAGAATGTGCTGGCAAAGGTGTATGTGCAAGGCACAGTCCCAACTGCTTTTTACAGGGCAAATAGATTCCCATGTCTTGGTGAGCAGTGAAGGTGCTTGGACTTTTGTGTCAACTGACCATATGTGCATGGGTTTACTTTGGGGCTCTCTATACCTATGTGTCTCTTTCTGTATCAGTACCATACTGTTTTGGTTACTGCAGCTTTGGAGTATCGTCTGAAAATAGGAAGCATAATACCTCCAGCTCTGTCCTTTCTCCAAAATTTTTTGTTTATTTGGTGTCAAGAAATTATGCAGACTTTAAACATGGGGTGCAATTTTTGGAGAACCCTTGAAAACCTAAAAAAAAGTTATCAAGCCAGCTTCAGCCCACAGGCTGAGAATATATTTTCTGCAAGCAGAGAAATTGCAAATTTGGCCCTGATCTGATGGGAACTGCAGGGATACCTGAAGCGGGGAGGAATCAGGACTGCCGGATAAAAGTCTGTGCTGGCATTTCTGAGGAATGCTCCTCAAGTCAACTGACCTTGGACAAATGAAGCATCTGGGATTGAAATTCACCAACTCTGGCCAGGAGGCAGAGGTGGAGGCTAATGACCTTGGGCTTAGAGCAAGAAGACTTGCATGTTATCCTGGACAGCTCCCCAGGTGGTAGTGCTTAGCCTCTTAGGTCCAACTCTTTGTAACACCAGGGACTGTAGCCTGCCAGGCTCCTCTGTCCATGGGGATTCTCCAGGCAAGAATTCTGGAGTGGGTTGCCATGCCCTCCTTCAGAGGATCTTCCCAACCCAGGGATTGAACCCAGGTCTCCCACATTGCAGGTGGACTTTTTTACCGACTGAGCCACCAGGGAAACCGTCTTCTCTGGGTCCCCTGGTATTTGCCTCTGGGACAACAAATTCCCAGCAGCCTGGAGAGAGGCTATGGCCCAGAACTTCACTTTAGCATATCAATGTCTCTTACCCTGGCAAAAGGAAGTGCTTCGTGAACCCTGGGGGCATTTTGTGAGGAACATGAAGGGTCAGGAAGAGGGAAGGGAAGAGCAGTCATTGAATACTGCAGAACCGCATCTAAGACTCGGGTTTTGTCCTCCATGGGGGATTCGCCTGTGCAGGGTCCTTTCCTCCTCGCTTGCCTCGCCCAGGTGCCGGCCTTGCTCCTGGGGTCTCGAGCCTGCTATAGGCACAGAGAAGTACAGAGAGGAGGAATAGACTCCAAGTGAGAGAAAGTCCCACAAGCACCAGGCTCGTGTGCTCGACTCAAGCAAGGGTCAGACCTGTCTTCAGCTTGCTTTGTCTTCCCTGTCCTTTGTGTAAGGGATGCCTGGTGGAGAGCACTGCCTGCAACTCCTAGGGAAGACTCTGGGACAAATGGGTCAGAAACCCGTGACTGGATTTGCCTCTGTGGTGGGGATGACATTGGGTGCCTTTAATGAGCTTAATGGGTCAGGGGAAGTAGTGAGAGGCCCCCTGAGTTCTCAAAGCCCAGCCCCGCTGCCTCAGAGTGGACCCTCAGTAACAACAGGTGAGCCCAGGGGACAAATGGGTTATTCAGACCCTGATTCCTTATGGGTGTCCCCTGGGAATGCAGTTATGGGGTGACCTGTAATAATTGTGAAATCAGAAGGAATCAGGACTCCACCACTCCTAACACAGAAATTTGGATGTTGCCTTTGCAGAATCCTATCATCTCGGATTTTATGCACCTGAACTGAGTCCAGACAAAATAAGTGAATATACTTGCAGATATACACTGGACAAAAAGAAAGTCTACAGTAAGTAACCTACCTTGGTGCCTCTAAGTGACAAACTTTCCACACCACACTGCATTCCCTCAGCCAACCAAGCCATCAGATCCCTTCCTTACCATTCACTCAGACACCCTGAGGATAGAAGGAGTGGGGACAAGTGGAGGCAGGGACCTGGCTAGGAAACCTGACCCCCTTGCCCTTCATCTCAGGCTGGGGAGTGATCAACCCCCAACAAGTCAAGAAAGCCTTGGATCCGGGCTTATCCCTGCAAAGCCTCCGCCCTGCTTGGGGGGCTGGCTCTGCCCTCATGCTACCTCCTCCCACGAGTTCCTTGGCCCTCCCTCCCCTTGAGAGAAAGGACCAGAATCTTACACGTCTGTTGGTGAGAAGTGGAGGCAGCCCTGGGGCCCTGAGTCTGTGCCAGGTGTACTGAGCTCCCCCAGGAGAGTGGGGTCCCCGGGACTGAGAAAGGATGCCAACCTGGGCCCTGGGGCCTTGGCTCAGACCCATCTTACACGCGTGATTTTGACCTTATGAATGTTCTGTTCTCAGCCTCTATTATCTGTACTGTGAGCTCCCCCAGGAGAGTGGGGTCCCCGGGACTGAGAAAGGATGCCAACCTGGGCCCTGGGGCCTTGGCTCAGACCCATCTTACATGCGTGATTTTGACCTTATGAATGTTCTGTTCTCAGCCTCTATTATCTGTACTATAAAATGGGGTCAGTAGGGTAGGTGCACTAACTAAGCTCTACCGTATACATAAAGCTACTATTTGGAAATATTCAGGCACAAATTCCTCCACAATGCGGGGGCGGCCTGAGAAAGCCCACAGTTGGGGCAGGAGGTGTGCCCTCATCACTGAGGTGGGTCTGACCTCCCCCAGAGAGTGCCTGGGGGGCAGTTGGACTTCCTCTTCCTCCTCACCTCTCCCAGTCAACCCCTGATACATTGACTGGATATGATTGTATTATGTTCTCTGACTCCTCATTCCAGGGCCATCTGGTAAACCCAGAGCGAGTCCTCTCCACCAGGACACTTGTGGACTATGTCTCCTTACATGGGTGCATGGAACGGGCAGGGCTCTGCCATTCCCGCACTCTCACACCACGCAGGTGTACATGGCCTCAGGGGGTTAGATCTCTCTTGGTCTGCACTTTCTCGGGAGTGGCCCACACTGAATAAATCATTTGTATGGAGAACTTATGTTTATTGAGCAGCTGCTGCATCAGGTTATGCGCTGAGTGGCTTATATGCACTATCTCAGTTGATTCTCAAATGAGGCCTAATTGTATGTAGCTGATGCAGCAAGAGCTCGAAGCAAACACACTGATCTGACCGCCTGGTCTGGGTCTTTGGCCTTGCTGATGACAGTTCTTGAAAAAGGTTGGGAACAGCCTATCATCCTATAACTGTGTTCAGACACTTCTTCTGGGTTTGGTGGCTATTACTGTTTTCTCACGCATGGTGTCGTGAGTTTCTCTCTGAGGTGGACCAGCACAGAGATCTCACATGGGAGAGCTTATCCCTGCTGGGCTCTTTGCTGACCGCCACGTTGGATGTGGTTGGAGGCTGACCGGAAGTGGTGGCTCAGCACTGATTATTGCCACGAGCCCTGAGGATGCCATGAGCGCCCGTGAGGATTCATTTGGTAGTCTCTCATATTTCACTCTGATTAAAACATCTGGGAAAACGTTTTAGTAAATACAGAAAAGCATAACAAAGATTAATTTTAAAACCAACATTTCTGTATGTTTTATATTGCCTTTCTTAAGTGGGTCATGATTTCACATACTAAGAAATCTTTAAACATGCTGTTCTTGGGACCGTCGGTGTGTGAGGCAGCTGCCGTCACCTCACTCCCCTGCTGTGTGGACACTGTAGAGATGATACGACATTTTCTTGTGATTTTTTTCACCCTAATCCCAACCATTCTACCCCTCAGACACAAATCCTTCCCCCTAAATAAACTTAGTGATTAGTTTTTCAATATCGGTACCAACGAAGGGGAAAACAGTTCAGAACTTCATAGCTAATGTGAGAACTGAATTATGGCCAAAAGCTGGTCACTGGGAAGGAAACCATCTGAGAGGGAGGTGCCTGACCTGCGGACCCAGTCGGGGTGTGAGAACAGTTAGGGTTCAGGAGAGGGGAGACTCCACAGCTACTCACCAGGCACTCGGAGGCCCCTGAGGGCCGTCTCCCACCCCCACAACGTTATGGAAGAAGCACAAGCAGAGAAGCCCTGTTCCCCCTCGGGCTTCCCTGTGTCCACAGACGGCACCACCACCCCGGACGCTCGGCTCTCTAACCTGCATGTTATCCGTGACCCCTGCTTGTTCTCATCCCACATCCCGGCCACCTACAGGGCCTTCTGCCTCTGTGTCCAAACTCATCTGGACTTGGACAGCCCCTCGACACACTCACTGTCCTTAGAATAAAGCCCACACCCCTTCCCAGGCTCCACGAGTCCCCCACCACTCATCTCTTTCCGTCAACAAGTTCAGCTAATTATGCCACAGGCCTTGGCACAGCTGCCCACAGCCTGGACACTCTTCCTCAGAACTTTCCTTGCCTTTCCCCTCATCTGGTTTCTGCCCACAGCCTGGACACTCTTCCTCAGAACTTTCCTTGCCTTTCCCCTCATCTGGTTTCAGCTCCAGGAACATTGCCTCAGAGACCTTATCTTTAATGAGCATTCTTTAATAACATACAAAAGTAGCAAAATTTGTATAGCGCCCTTGAAGCAGCCTTACCTGCTTTCAATAATTATCAACCCTGGCCAATCTGGTTTTGCTCATATTTTCACCATTGATTATTATAAAGCAAATCCCAGATATCCCATCATGTCCTGTGTAAATATTTTATTTTCTCTTAAAGAGAAATTGTGTCTCTAAAACACTAAGCAGTTATTCCTTCCACTCCCTTCCCTATTCCTTCCCTTGATTATTGACATCATGGTGCTGTTCTCTCTGGCATTCATTTCATTGTTTGTTACTTTATTGTCTGTCTCCCTCTTCAGACCCGCAAATGTCAGGCCCTTAAGAGCAAGCTTCTGCCCGCCTTGTTCCCATTAAACACCTGAGCCCCTGCACCACGCCTGGTGCATGGTAGGGTGTCAGAAGAAGGCAGAGAAGAGAAGCTGCTTCTGCCAGAGCGATAGCTCTGCTTGCCAAGGGCAGGCAGAAGGGGAGGGGTGGGTGGATGGACAAGTCCATTGACACACTCTTCATATGATTGTCTTTTAGCTAAACCACCTGACTCAGTGACTGGAGAAAAACTAGTCTGCCTAGGACATGTTTTTCTTGAGGCTGGACAGTAAGTGTTTATGATCCGGGGCCCTTTGGGCAGGTTTCCCCACCGTGAGGAGTCCAGAGTGCGGGATGCCCCATTTACTGAGGGCAGGACATGTCTGTCTCCAGGAGGGCTCAGGCATCCTCCGCCCCTGTCCTGGTTGATAATCCCCTGAGATGTTCAGGGATCTGCTGCAGGCCGTGACCCAGGCTCTGCTGAGGAGGGCAGGATGTGGGAGATGGCGTGTCCCAGGGATGGTACCTTCACTCCAGGAAGCTTTTCCAGATGAAGCCAGCAGGCTGTGTACATACGGAGTCGGGATGGTGACGCATACAGCCATCCCTTGTCCCTTGGTCCATGTCATGAGGGCATCTGACCCCAGGCAGGGCTCCTCGCTGCCAGCCCTGCCTTCTTTTCAGAGGCCAAGCTCATGTTGCCGGGCATCGGCTTCTCTTGCCCATGCTTCCTGCTCCCTGGAAGCTCCGAATGCCTGATGTTTGAAGTCATTACAATAAAGACATCTGGGGACACAGATTGAGACAAGTCCAAGAACTGTCACTTGTCACTTGTCACCATTTGCCCTTTCCATGCTTTAGGGTGGTCGTCGTTGATTACTCTCTGAACAGGGAAAATACCTGGAGTGAGCGAAGCCTGAAAATTACCAGCAAGGACTGTGTGAGTGCATGTTGGGCTGCAAGAGAATCTGCTTGGGAGGAAGAGACAACCAGGGATGCAGGACAGGGGAATAACACCATTGGGAAAGGGCCAGCAAGTAATCTGTGAAAGCAAGCACTTCAGGTAGCGTTTCACAGCCAGTTTGGTGCCTGAGTTCTTCATCAGGGAGCTGTCCCCACAACTCTGGTTTGTGAAATTCACTGGAAGGCCTCTATGAGTGTCTCGGGGTACAGCTGGCTATCCAGGTCCTACAGAAACTGCCTTCTCTGTGAACCAAGTATCGTTGAAGGTATGTGCAAGGAACCAACTCAAGCTCTAAGCGACTCCAGAAATGGTTCTGAGCTTCTGCCCACCCTGGACCCACGCTGCCACCTCTCCTGGCCCAGGACTTGTGGTGGGTAACTCCAGGCGCCAGCCTGGATTCCAGCTGGAGTGAATGTAAGAGGCTAGGACACTGCATATTAGAAGACAGAATCCAGGCCCTCTGAGACTCCCAGGCCCTCCAAATTGGAGTCCCAAGCACAGGGGTCTGCAGGGTGGGAGCAGCTCTGGCCATGTCTAGAATGCGTCTTCCCTGCGTGGGTGCAGCAGCAGGCAGGGCTCTGAACCCTCATTACCTTCACAATCCCAGCCTCCCAGGTCTGTTTGGGGAACACAGGCAACCACTTTGCAGAGGTCTTCAGTCTCCCTTCTGCCTCTCCTCCTTTCTCATGCTCCTCCACTGCCCCTCTCTGCAAACTGGTTCTGACCTCTGCAGGGGGGCTCTGCCCTCTGTTCCTGGGGAGCTGGCAGGGTCACGGGGAGGTTGGGGCTCAGCACAAGGAGACAAAGCTGAGAAGAAAGTGCTGCTCCCAGGGGCCTGCTTTTCCCAGCTCTACAGCGTGAAGGCTGCTTAGGCTGGGGCAGCTTGGCATGGATAACAGAGCCTGTCAGCCTAGAGTAAGATTTCTCTGGGAGGTGGGATGCTTGTGCCGAGTGCCACTGCCCCTGTGTCCAGTCCCAGCTGGTGTGGGTTCCCTCAATGTGATGGTCCTTGTGTGTCCGTCTCTGCTGCTCCCTGCACATCCTCCTGAGGACCTGAGCCTGAACCTCCGCATTTCCCACCAGGAGTCCCTCCACCTAACTGCTGTCTGTCCACGGGCACGTTGAGAAAAGAACTCTGGAGCTGCCTGTGGCTCCAGGCCCAGCAAGGGTCACTCTCTGCCTGACTGGGCCTCTCCTTTCAGCAACCCTATTTCCTGGACAGGGGCTTTCTCTGTCCCCTTCCCTTCTGCTTCTCTCCAGCAGAGCTGTTGATGTGGGGAAGAGCTGGGCAGTGCAGGCCCACGTATGCAGCACACGCACCCTTGGTTATGAACAAGAGAACAAAGCTCACTCCTTAAGCTCCCATGTGGACATGTCCTGTACTGCTGGGCTTTCGAAAGCCTCTCTCTAATGCTTTCAAGTGCCAGCGCTTCCTCACCACAGATGTGAGATGGAGCCTCAGAGAGTAGCTTTGCCCAAGGTTGCAGAGCTGGGAAGTAGGGAAGAGCAGCTGGGGGTAGGTGATCAGGTCTCCTGCCTCTTCTCTTGCAGCCCCACTCCTCAGGGGCCCTCCAGCCCTCCCTTGCCCATCTGTGTGTCATAGCTTTCTGTGGTCCTCGCAAAACCCCAGTGCTCTCAGCCAAGGCAGGCAGTGAGGGCTGGGCTGTCACTCCTTAGAGGACTGGGCTTCCTTGACGGGGCTCTGGGGAGAGCCTCTGAGCAGGGTCGGCGGTGGGGGTCTGTGGCCCAGGGCTCCACAGTGGCTCTCCGGGTACCAGCCGTGACCTCCTAGCCCCACTATGTGCCCTGTAGATGAGGCAACCTGAGGAGAAGGGGAATTGTGGGGTCTGGTGTGGGAAGTGCATTTTAGGTGCATAAGAAGTGGTCACTCAGGCTAACCCCAGGGCTTTGGCATGTGTGCTGTCTACAGTATGAGCCTACAGAGCCCACGACTACCACAACCACCACCACGACAACCACAACGCCTCCCACGACGAGGAGGACGACCGCAACTACAGTGCCTACAACGGTCACGACCAGGAAGATGACGACGACGACCAGGAGGACGACTACGACGACGACGACGACAACGACAACAACAACGACAACTACGACAACAACAACCAGGAGGACAACGACGACAACAACGATGACGACAACAACAACGACGACGACGACAACAACAACGAGGAAGACGACAACAATGACAACAACAACGACGACGACAACTACTACGACGACGACAACAACAACGAGGACAACAACAACACCGACCACAACGACAACTACTACGACGACGACAACAACAACAAGAAGGACAACGACAACACCGACGACAACGACGACAACAACCAGGAGGACGACGACGACGACGACCACGACGACCACGACGACCACGACAACGACCACAGTGCCTACCGCTGTCACTACAACGACGACCACCACAACCACAGAAAGCACAGTTGTCCCAGAGACTGCAGTGTCCATTGTTGTCACCCAGAGCCCGGTTCCCCTCCTGTACCCTACACTTGTCCCATCCCTGGTCGTGATCCCGTTGCTGCTTATCTGCATCTGCTGCTACAAGAGGGTGAGTGACCCCTTCCTGCACAGCCTCTGCCCAGCCCTCACCAAACCCCTGAGGGGCAGGACATGTGCTGGCCCCAGAACCCTGCCCGTGCGAAGGTTTCTATCAGCTCCAGGACCCTCACACCAGCAAACAAGGTGCAGACTCTATCCTCCCATTCTGGGCATAGACATAGCCTGGGCTTCTAGGGGGCCACCTGCCTCATGCTGTAACTTCACAGGGAAGGGGCCTATGAATTGTCCAGACCCCCGAGACCAAGGCTGCCCCACAGTAGTCAGACTCCTGAAGAACTCAGGTAGACCAAAGCCCCAGAAGTCTCTGCTGTTGGGGGAAGAAGAGGGGTCTGCCTGGGCACTGATGGCCCAAAGGGAGAAGGATGCTGGCCTGGAGAGGGCTAACCTCAGAGGCGGCTGTGCCTTTGAAAGCAGCATGGATCCCTGCCCATCTCTGGTACCTTAGTCACTCCTTCATCAGTCATAAGTCGCCAGAATGTGCAGCTGCCACCTTTGCCCACAGGAGCTCGCTGTCCAGTGTCTGGTCTGGTATTGGTACCTGGGGGACATTGAGGGTAAATGTCACCTTCAGAGGGTGTGTCAGGAACCCTGATAATGAAAAGAGTAGAGACTGGCCCTGGGGAGGGAGGGGATACAAAGGGGATGGCCAGCTGTACTTGCAAAGACACAGGCCAGAGCAGGTGAAGAAGAGGAAAAAGCAGAGCTGAGAAGGATAAGCAAAGCAGCATAGGAGCTAGCAGACCAGCTTTCTGCAAGAGATACGTGAGGAGAGAAAGCAGGGGAGAGGGAGGTGGACCACCACCCCTGAGGGCTGGGAGGCAGGGAGGGCTGCGGGGGGTGGGAGAAGAGGGGAGCTGGGAGGGGCGTGGGGAGTGTTCTCTTATCTTCATATTACGTCAGGGCTGCTGATGAAAACTCCCATGTGCAGCCTCTGCCAGGGACCAGGGGCCTTGATCTGCCTTTCTCCACCTTGACCCTACAAGGATGTATTGATTCCCCTTTGAAATCTGAGAAGTCTAAGGCTTAGGAAGATAGTCACGGGTCATGAGCACCTAAGAGATACCCTAAAGCCTGTTTTTTGACAACTTACTGTTGGAGAGCAGAGTCCCAATGCCTGCATGGCTGAGTCAGACTTGTCCATGCCCTTTCCACATTAATTATGTCTCTTTAACATCCTAGGTCATCAAGGAGCCACCATCAGCCCAGAATCCAAAAAAAGTGAGTGATGTGTTTGGCTGATGTTGAGAGCACGCCTGATGCACACACTGCCCTGCACAGTGAGGCCCCCTAACGTGTACGGGGCTGTGCCCCTCAACCCTTCCAGCTCCCACCTATCTGAGCAGGGAGAACTGGCAGAAAGAAGAGGGCGACAGGGGGCAGAGAGGGATGCAGATGAGAAATGGACTCACCACATGTCACCAGCAAAACACCATTCCCCAGTTCCCAACACCACCTGATATAGGGCCTTTATCAATGACTTAGCAATGTGGGATGGCCTGTTTTAGAAGCACCTATGATCCCTCCCGGAGTCAATGAGCTTTTTGTCAGTTCCCAAAGGACTGTTTGTAAGGTGGTCCTCCCGGGACGCAGGTGAGCGTTTGGAAAAGGGTCCTCGGGTTTCCGGGCCTGGGTCTCTCCCCACGCGGTGCGTGTTGTGCTGTCTCCGTGACCTTCTCCGTCTTATTTCAGGGTGGAGGTCTTGGGAGGGTTGGCCCTTAGGGCCTGGGGACTAAGGAAGGAGGAGGGAGTCTTACCTGGCATTGAGCTGTGAGGGGGGCACAGCCCAGATGAATGCAGAGACAGAGGGTCAGGAGAAAATGCTGTGACTGACCCAGGGTGGGGACCCAAACCAGGGCCCATAAGAAGTACAGTAGGGACTCATGTCCCAAGAAAGGGAGACCTGGGTCTGATGTCTAGTGGCAAACAGGGTCTCTGCAGGGCTGGCACAGCACTGGCTGCAGTGGGGCCTGGGGGCTGCATCTGCCCGAGGCGGGTGAGGGCAGCCCTGTCCCCTGCTGCTGCCCCCTGACAGCCGCCGCCACATGGCGCAGCCTCGCACCCAGCCTCTCCTGCACGGGCGCCTCTGGCAACCAAGGGGACAGGGTGGAGTTTGCTGATCTTTGGAGAGGAGCCGTCTTTGTAAGCCAAATGGAGCTGGTGCGCTTTCACATGGAGGCCACTCTCTTCTGTGCCGGGAGCTGCTCATCTGTCCTGGATTCTCCCACAAACATTTGCTGAGTGGCCAGTACTTGACAGGTGCCAGGGCAACAGATGTCATGTGTGTGCACCCAGGAGCTGCCAGCCAAGGACTCAGACAATGATTTCTCTTTCTCACAGCCATGCCCTGTACAGACCACGGTGATTGTCTCCTGCTGTGAGTGCCAAGAAGACACGATAAGACAGATGGAGGTGAGAAGCACTCATAGGAAGGGAAGGATGACCCCCTTAAGGCTGGGGGTTTGGAGGAGCAGGGGCGCCGGATCAATCCACATGGACTTGGGCCTAAAAGACCTGGCTTGGATGGACATGAGCTTTAGTGGGCTCTGGTCTCCCGCCTCTTGGTGACAGAGCAAATCCAGAAGTTCTTCCCACCCAGCGGCTCAGGGTGAGACAAAGAGCTGAATGCTCAAGCACTCACTGCCTCCAGCTGTCCCAGCACCAGGGTCTTCCCCTTGAAAAGGCCCAGGATTCTGGATGTTGGTGGCTGACTCACAGCTGGCCAATTCCTAGTTCTCACAGAGATTGTCATCAGCTCTGACAATGTCCTGAGTTTCACCAGAGAGTGATTGGATGAGAGAAAAGAAACAATGACAAAGAGACACACACAAGTCAGGGGGAAAAGCAAAATAAAAAGAAACTTCTGAGCCAAGATGCTACCACCGTTAAAATCGCTGTGGGAAGTGCCCACAGCTCCGGTCTGCTCAGTGAGAGAGGCAAAGGCCTTACTGCAGGTTCTTGTGGTGCCTGAGATGGGGTGACAGGAAACAGCAGAAGGAGGGAAGCTGAGGACACTTCCTTCCCCTGGGTGACTGAGATCCCCGCTGGCAGGAGGCTGAGAGATGACAGGCAGGGCCACAGGTGGCAGCTGTGAGGAAGAAGAGAACCACCATCTCTGGGTTCAGCTTTGCCCTCCTCACTCTGGTGCTGCCTCTGTCCCTGTGGGGTCCATTGCTTCCTCCTGGGAGCTTCAGATGGCAGCTGGAAGGCCAGCCCCACGTCTCTCCTGACAGTCACTGTGGGGGCCCAGGAGAGCCAGAGCTCACCTTCCAAGAGGGAAGAAGCCACCTGCCAGGGACTTGTTCCCACTTAGAGGACCAGCCCCACATCCTACGCCACCAGGTCCACTTTCTGGCCTGTTTTTTGCTTTCCTCATCTTCCTCTTTCTCCCCAGTATCAGGACCCTTCCCCCTGAGCAGGGAGCGGGTCTCTCCCCTGCATTCTCCCTTTCTGCCCCCACATGGAGGCCTTCTTCCCCCTCCTTCAATCTCCTGCCTGGTCCCCATGCCCACCATGTTTCTCCTTGAAGACCTCTCATTGGCTACTGCATACCTCCTCCAACTTTTGACTTTTTTTTTTTTTTAATTCAAAAGCAGCCCCAACATCTCCTCCTACACCTAAAGCACTGATTTGTTCCAGAATCCAATACAGTCTGTGACCCACAGAGTCCGTCTCCCAACAAACACAAAAGGTTTCCCAGCCCCCTGCCCCAGGTGAAGCCCCAGCACCGCCTCAGCCAGGGTGTGGGGACACAGCCCTGGAGACTCGTGGGAGAGGGAGGCGGCGCTGCTCATCTGGAGGCAGCGTCTGTGCCTGCAGCTTCCTCACAACCACGTCTGCTTTGCAGGGGAAACTGGATGTTTTTTATAACTTTCTTCAGCGCTGCAGCCTGGTGCCATGGATGTGGTGTCCACCCAGGGCCATGGTAAGCTGGATACAGTGTGCTCCCCATGGGCTTGGGTCTTGTCTTTGGTCTTGACAGTTACTGCCTTGACTGTGGTTCAGAGAGCCTTGTGGGGGCATCTGCTAAGAGGAAAGCCCAAAACATGGAGACCTGGACATCATGAGCCTCCAGATAATTCTCAACATGGTGCCCATGCATTTTCCCTGCATGGTCATCTCAAGGATGTCAGGACACTTTTTCTCCAGAGCAATGCCCAGAACTTCCAATCCTGAGTAAAAAGGGCTGAGAGGCCTATGGTCTCCCATCCATCGTCCCTCCCCACTACCTACCCACCACTGTGGGACTACTGGCTGCACCCCACCCATGAGACCCTCCTGGCTGGTTGCTCAGGTACCAGGAGTGGTGGAGGATATGGTGACACCCCCTCCCCAATGTTGTCTGGCCAACAGTGACTGCATTTACCAGGTCATAAAGATGCCTTCCTTGCGTCAGTGTCTGTGACAATTGGGAGAAGCCAAATTGTTCCAGTTGTCATCCCTGAATTTACTAATAATGATGAATAATAATAGTGCATCCTTTCTGTGGGTCAGTTGCTAGACCAATAATGTTTTCAATGCTTTAATTCTCCCAGTGACTGTGCCAGTACCATTATCCTGACTTTACCAAGGGGGAACTGACCCACAGAGAGGTTGAGTGACTTGACCCAGGTCACAGAGGCTGGGAGGAACAAAGCTGAACTTGAATTCTGAGCCTGGCCATTCTCACTGCTCTGCGCCCTTTCAGTTCAGCATTCATGGTCTCATGATGGTTACTCCCACACCACCAGAGATCTGCCCTCCCCAGGCCTCCAGATTCAAAGAGGTACTGCTCCTGGTTCACCTGGGAAGCACCTGGGCATCGTATTTTTGGGTGTTCTCAGGCACAGACCTTTTTACAGACTGGGCCAGGGGTCTGGAGGATGTTCTGGTTCCAGGGTCTGTAGTTAGGCTGCACTGACTGTATTCACTGAGTCAGGCAAACGCTGGCTCAGGTGGCTGGTCAGGTGGGTGTTAGAGGCTCTGGACAGGCTGGAAGCCTCTGGACACTGCTGGGGACACAGCTGACGCGTGCTCCCACCCGCCAGAGACGCTGCTGGGGACAGAGGCACCAGTGCAGCTGGGCTCCTGGCTGTGGGTCCACATAGAGCCCTCAGGCCCAGCCTTGCCTCACAGGAGCCCCATTCTCCACGCGTCTCTCGCCTGCTCTCTGGGGACTTGAAAGCCCTGAATGTGTCCGTGAGCGCCTGCTTGGCCAGATCACAGTCTGTGACAGGGTGACGCTTAAGCTGAGAAATAATCGACAAAAAGGAGTCAGTGAAGTGAAAATCCAAAGTCCTTCCCAACAGAGGAAACATCCAGTGCTTCTGCCCTGGGGCTGCTAGGCTTGGAGAATCGAAAGGCTGGAAATTGAGTACCATCCTCATCAATCCCATGGTCAAGATATTCCCAGGTTACCAGTGTCACCCTGTGGCGTGTGGGGGACAGATGAGCACCAGCAGATCAGAGCGTCACAGGAGCACCCAGTCCAGACTGCATGTGGTCCACACGCACCGAGTCCTCCTGTGGTGAATGAATGAAGGGACGCTTCCAGTCATTGTGTTTCTTTGTAGATGCTTTAGTCCGTTTCTCTGGCATGCATAGGCATTGGGGATCTAATGAAATAAGGCACAGATCTCTGCTTTGCAGGGCACTGTGCAGGGATGAAGAAAGGTCCCTGCGGCCTTTTCTGGAGTTACTGACTTCAACCTGCTAGTAAGTCTGCAAACTTAGTTTCTTAAATGCTCCAAGACCTACCATTTATATCTCAAAACAGGGTTAAAATAATAAAATACCGCCAAACCAACAATAATGCACTTATGAAGAATGTTAGGTCTATTTTTGAGGGCAAGGGAGGACTCAGGTGAGTGTGAATAATCCAAAGTCCAGAGGTCCTGGAGTTCTATTGACAAATCTGATCATAGCTACCTAGCAAACGTTACATCTGGTGGTAGTTACCACCGTGGCATCCTTATAGACAGGGGTGACTCTGGCTCCCCATTCTAGCTCACACAAACTTCAGGAGGACAGCAGCATGTCTAGAATCTCCCATGCTCACTGATGCCCGTGTCCTCTAAGTGCTTGGCTGGGAGGATAATGGAGAAAGGGACCCACTGTCTGCCTCCCATTCTGGAGAAGAACTTGCCCTCTGGGTTCCCACCTTGTCGTACCCACCCTCCTCACAGTAGGAAAGGGAACCAACTTAGCTCCCACCCCAGAAAAGTCTTCCATCACCGGGCATTATATTCTGATTTGTGGTATCTCAGCCTATGTTCCTGTAGGGCTTTTTCCTAAGAAATAAAAAAAGATATGGTGTGTGAAAGCACCTAGCGTGAAAAAGAATGTGGGGCTCATGGGAATGAAGGAAGAGAGTCTTAAAAGCGAAGGAAATGGAAAAATCATGGTCTGAGCTGGACCATGTCTGGAAGGAGGTGGTAACCGGGAGACAGAGCCCTGGCATTGTGCTCCGTGGAAACCACAGCGGGAGGTGGAGTGGCCAGCAGTTAGCAAGTCCCCTGGACCCTTGAAGTCCAAGCTGTCACCTCCTCTTCCTCACACAATGGCTAGCACAGGTGGTCTCCTCTCAGTATCCTCACAGACCCTACTGCTGCTCGGGAAGAAGTTGAGGAGGATAAGGGCCCACCCTTCCCTGGCTCTTATTGTACCTCCCCCACATGTTTAATCAATTACTGCTTTGAGGGTGATGAGTAACAAGGAGGATGAGCAAAGTAAGGATGGACTTACGAGCCTCAGCCTTCCAGCATACTTCAGAAGGCTTCCTGCGAAGGCCCAGTTTGTGCTAAAGACATAATGGTCTCAAACCTGCGCCTTAAAATAAGTGCAAACAAGAAGACAACTACTGAGGGGGGATTTATTCCGCAGGAAACTGGTGCGCTTCGTGGGCCAGTCTTCTGCTGAACTGGGCCATGTGATCTGGTGGTCACTGCAACCGGCCCCTTGTCGGCTTGCGGGCCACCCAGGCCAGATGTCGGGAGCTCAACCTCGCCCACTCCTCCGTTGTCACAACACTCCAGGGACAGACAAGTAATGAAGGAATTTCAGAGATCAGACATCTTGCTAGAAAAGAAACATGCAAGGTTTAAGATAGACTGAGCGGGAATAGTTGGAAATATTTGTTGGAAATGAAGTTAAAGGGCTAGTTACGGGGATTCATGGAAAAGGTAGGGCTTAGGGTGATTCTTAAAAGGTGATTAGGAGCTCGCTAGGAAAACACAGTAAGGAACGATACTCCAAAGAGAGATAATAGCCAATTATCTCTAGGTTGTGTAATAACTTAGAAATGGTAACCTAAGTTGTTCCAGTAAAGATTTTAATCTGATTGCCTTCATCCTAAGCAGCCTAGAGTTGGTGTCAGCTGGTCAGTGTGCTGAGGCTACCCTTCTTGTCACATCCAGGGCCCTCAGCAGGGGACTAGTGAGATGGTGGCCAAGCTAGAAGCAACTGACACTGCAGATCATGCTGTCCCAAAGGGCCTACGGCAGTCTCTGCCCAAACTGAAAGACCCGTAGGTGCTGCTGCCTTAAGAGCGCATCACCCATCTGAGGGCACCATCGTCTGCCCTGCCCTGTGGGCCCGGAGCTCAGCTGAAGGTTGTGGTGAGGACTCATCCTTTGAGCACACAGTCACCAAGAGAGCCTGGTCAACGCTGGGGCTGCGGCGGCAGTCAGCACTTATCCTTCCACAGACTCCCAGCGCACAGGGGAGCCCAGAGCAAAGGGGATCCAAAGTCAGAAAAACAGGGCTCCGTGGGAAAAGGGAGAGCAGATTCCAGTGTCTGAACAGAGTCTAGAAATAGGAGCACAGACTGGAGGCCAACACCCAGAAAGAGGAACGGCGTCGCCGAAGGCTTGCCCTGGGAACCCTGAGGGGCGCTGAGCGTGGTCTCCTTGAGCCAAGGAGACCACAGCCTTCTGCTCCCAAGTCCAGTGGCTTCTCACTGATATTCTGTTTCTACTCTTCTCCATATAGGGGAGGTGCATCGACTATGCCTTAGTGAATCCTCACTGCATGCCAATGCTCTATGGCTCAGAGACCTGCCTTCAACCCAGTCAAGAGTGCCTCCCCCTCAATATCTGCTGCTCACGTTGTCAACATCCCCCACCGATATGCTCTCAGCCACCGTCCAGGATGTTACCGCTGATCCCTCCCCCAGAGGTCTACAGAAGTACTATATCTCTCCCGCCCCCATAGCTCAACATCTAAAGAACTTAAAACTGAAAATTAAGAGCCCCTTTTGTGCCAAATTAGACATATATATATATATAATACAATATATATATATTGTGTTTTGGATTACAGTCAAAAGGAGCTGGAATTAGTTTCTGATCAGCAGGAGAGTTTCTTTCCTGGGGAGCACTGCTCCTCTGTATGAGACGCAACTGTCCTCATCTACCAGGACAAGGCACCCTGGTATCCTGTGGATGTAGACATGATGAGTCCCGTTCCCACAAGACAGACCTCCATCTGTCACCAAGGGTTGAGATGCATGGGGTGTTAGACAAAGTATGCTCTTTCAAAAAAGCCCAAAATAGCTGATATATGGAAATAGTCTGGTGTCCATTACTCGCTTGCTGTTACTTAATCTCCTGGGTGAGTTACGTAATCTTCCTGTACTTCAGCTTCCTTACTGAAAGATGTGGATAATGGTGTCTCTTCTAAAATGAGGGCGACAGTAACTGCTGCAACAGGCTCAGAGCAAGGCCGGTCATTTGTAAAGACTCAGGGGCCAGCCCTTTAAGCTGATCCCCCCTCACCAGGGAAGGAGACAATGATGAGCTCAGAGATATCAGGAAGTGTGTGGTGAGTGAAAAGATGTTAGAAAAAATCATCACTGGAACTTGAAGTGCTGGATAGCATGACAGAGGGTTGGCATACATGAGAATTCTCTGAAAACTGTTAACCACATGTAAGTTAACATCAAAGGCCACCACCCATGTAATCTCCAAGATACCATCAGAAAAGGTCCTTGCACCTACTGTGTCCTTCACAAACATGAGGTCCCTTCCTGTACCTTAATTTTTCTCATAAAGTTAATTCCTAGTTTCCAATTTCTCATCAGCTCCTCTGATAACAGATATACCTCCCAGTTTCCCAGGTCCCTTTTGAAGAAGCCTTTGAAGACATGATCAGGCTTCCTTGCACACTTACATGCTAGAGGACTATCAGTAGACAAGAATTCATTGTGAAGATCACACAACATATTTATGAAGACAGATCAGTACCCTGGACCAAAGAGTCCACGATGAGTAGGAGTGGCTGCCACCTCAAATGTGCACTCACCAGTGCAGCCAGTAAGGGACCATTAAGAGTCAGTAAACACGAGCTGATGAAAAGAAGGGACTAAAACGCTGAAGAAATAGAGATCTATGAACTCTCTTATCAAGAATTCAGTCCTCTGAATTCGTGAACTTTAAAGCAGTTTAGTGGAGCGCAAGAAACGTGGACAGACAACTACATGAAATTCAGGGGGAAGATGCATCAACGAAATGAGAAGCTCAACAAACAATGAAAAGAACGACTGAAAACTAGAGCTGAGAAATAAAACACTGCATTGAAGAATATAATAAAGTGTTTCAGCAACAAACTCAAGCAAGCAGAAGAAAGAATCAGTGAACTAAAAGATGGTTTGAAATTATCCTGCCACAGGAGTGAAAAGGAAAAAATTATTAAAAAGAGTGACAATACACCCTGGGACATTATCCATAGAAAAAATAGTGAATTATGGATGTCCTATATATATGAGAAGAGAGAGAGAGAAAAGAAAGTATATTGGAAACAAAATGGTTGAAAACTTACCAAACATGGAATGAGAAATACATCCGGATTCATGAGGCCCAAAGAATCCCAAATAGCTTGAGCCTGCAATGGTTACAGGAAATCACATTGTGAGTAAATAAATAGTCTATAGTCAGAGACACAAGCAATTTTTAAAGCAACAAGAAAAAAAAAAAAAAGTTAGCACATGTAAGACACCATCATAACACTCAAGAGAGACTTCTCAATAGAAACTTTGCAGGCCAGGAGAGAGGGAAAGGAAGAAAGTGAAAGTGAAGTCGGTCAGTCATGTCTGACTCTTTGCAACCCCGTGGACTGTAGCCCACCAGGCTCCTCAGTCCATGGGATTCTCCAGGCAAGAATACTGGAGTGGGTTGCCATTTCCTTCTCCAGGGGATCTTCCCGACCCAGGGATCGAACCCAGGTCTCCCTCATTGCAGGCAGACACTTTAACCAGGAGAGAGGGATGATGTATTCAAATATAGAAAGAAACTAAAACTGTCAAGGAAGAATATTGTATCCAGGAAATCTACTCTTCAGAAATGAAAGAGATATTGAAAACATACCAAAGAAATAACAAAACAAAGCTGAAAGTGTTCATCACCAGAAAATTTGCTGTATAAGAAATGCTGCAGGAATTTCATCAAGCACAAATAAATGAATAATAATTAGTGTTGTGATAATGTAAAAAGTTTGTAAAACTCACCAGTAATGGCCAATCCTGTAATATCATAATAGTGCACAGTTCGGACTTCCCTGGTGGCTCAGACGGTGAAGCGTCTGTCTACAATGTGGGAGACCTGGGTTTGAGCCCCGGGTCGGGAAGATCCCCTGGAGAAGGAAATGGCAGTCCACTCCAGTACTGTTGCCTGGAAAATCCCATGGACAGAGGAGCCTGGTAGGCTACAGTCTATGGGGTCGCAAAGAGTCGGACACGACTGAGCAACTTCACTTTCACTTTCAGTGCATAATTCACTCAGAATACCAGTTAAAAGGTTAAAAAATATATTAAACAACCATAACTACAATAATTTCTTACTGGACACAAAACATAAAGTATGTGAGTTGTCATATTGATAACCTAACATGAAGGAGGAAGAAATAAAGGAAAAATTTAGGTATGCTATCAGCTTAAAATAGGACATTATAAATATCAGATATTTTAGGTATGCTTCATGATAACCACAAAGAAGTAACCTCTGGTAGATATACCAAAGATGAAAGAGTGATCTTAGCATGAAAGTGCAAGGGAAGTCACTCAGTCGTGTCCAACTCTTTGTGACCCTGTGGACTGTAGCCTATCAGGCTCCTCCAACCATGGGATTCTCCAGGCTGGAGTGGGTTGCCATTTCCTTCTCCAGGAGATCTTCCCAACCCAGGGATTGAACCCAGGTCTCCCACATTGTAGGAAGACGATTTACCATCTAAGCCACCAGGGCGGTCCTAATTGCAATTGCATACATTACTCCATGTGTGCAATTGATGTTTTCTTGATAGATTCACATTTTTTATCATTGTACAATGACCTTTTTCCCTAGAGCAGTTTTAGCTTAAAGTCTAAAGTAAGAGTATTAAAGTAATTGCTACCTTAGCATACCCCCTACTAAAAGTTATAAAACAATAAGACAGCACAATAAGAAGCTAGGGAAAATGGATTTAGAAAACAGTTGAAAAAATTAACAAAATGGCAATGGTAAGTACTTACATATCAATAATTAAACATAAAGTAAATTCAGTTAAAAATACATAAAAGCGCTTAATGGACCAAAAAAAAAAAAAAAGAGGTCCAGAAATATGCTGCCCATAAGAGAATTACTTTAGCCTTAAAGACACACAAGGACTAACAGTGATGGAATGGGAAAAGAGACTCTAGCAAAGGGTAAGCAAAAGACAACATCAATACCTATACCTTATATTTACAGTCTACTTAAAGTAGACTTTAAGCTAGAGATGCTCTAGGGAAAAAGGTCATTGTATAATGATTTTTTTAAAAAAGTCAGTCTATCAGGAAAACAGCAATTGCACACATTTATGCACCCAGCATCAGAACATCTAAGTGTATAAAGCAGTTATTAACAGTGGCTTAGTGGTAAAGTATCCTCCTGCAATGCAGAAGCTGCGGTTCAGTCCCTGGGTCGGGAAGATCCCCTGGAGGAGGGCGTGGCAATCTACTCCAGTATTCTTGCCTGGAGAATCCCATGGACAGAGGAGCCTGGCAGGCTACAGTCCATAGGGTCGCAAAAAGCCGGACACGACAGAAGTGACCCAGCATGCACGCAAGGAGAAATAAATAATACAGTAAAAGTTGGAGATTTTAACATCCACTCTAAACAATGGAAAAATCATCAGATAGAGAATTGATAAGGAAGCAGTCAGTTTGAACAAAACCAGACCTAAAAGCCATGCACATTATATTTCATCCAATAGCAGCAGACCACCCAATTTTCTTAAGCACCTATGGGCCATTTTCTAAAGTAGCTCATGTTTTAGGCTCCAGGTAATTCTTGATAAATTTAAGGAGAGCGAAATCATGGCATGTATTTCTTTCAAACACAGTGGTATGAAGCTAGAAATGAATATCATAAGGAAAGCTGAAAAATTCTCAAACACACGAAGAGTACATGCCACACGCGCCTGTAACCAAGGGATCAGAGAAGACTTTTCAAACCAAAAAGAGACAAATATCTTGAAAAATAAAAAAGTAAAGACAATATTTAAACAAAATCATGTGGTATGCCTCAAAAACATTTCTAAGGATGACATTTACAGAAGTAAATTATTATTTTAAGGAAAAAGAAATAGTTCAGCCTAAGGAGCTAAATAAGCACAAAGTTAGTAGAACAGAAGTATGGTTCAACACACACCAAACAACAAATGTGATGTCACATTAATAGATTGAAAGAAGAAAGTCATATGTCCATGTCAGTAGATGTAGAAAATGCATTTAAATGTATTCAACATCCATTACTGATAAAAAGTCTCGACACATGTACAGAAGGACCAAACCTCAACAAAAAAGTCCATATATGACAGTTCACCAATTAACACCAACCCTGATGTTGATCGAACCCAGATCTCCTGTATTGCCAGCAGATTCTTTACCACTGAGCCAGAAAATCTTAGAGACTCCACAAAATAACATTAGATATGATCAACAAATTCAGTAGAGTTGCAGAATAAAAAGATCATAGAAAAATTACCTGAAAAAAATAAAGACAGCAATCCCATATATGATAGTGTCAATAGAATAATGAAAGACAAATTTAACTGATAGATGAAAGATCTGTATAATAAGAGTATAAGACATTGATAACAGAAACTGCAGAAGGCATAAATAAATGGAAAGATGATTTACGTTCATGGATCAAACTAATCAATATTGGATAATTGTCCAGACTCCCTAATGCCGTCTATGCCTTCAATGCAATCTCTGTCAAGATTGTTTTAAATATGGCGTTGCATTCATCCCTGCCTTTCCCTGATCAACTCCACAAGCAAATTCTTGAAGCTAGCACACCCATCTTGAAGCGTTTCTTCAGTTTGTGAGGCGTTTGCTGGACTACACTCCACTGAGTGTTCTGAGTTTTTATCGTTAAGAAATAGGTGTTCTGAGCGCAGGAGGACCTGAGGAGTGGGCAGCTCTGCTCCTCCCTCACAGGGACGGCATTTAGGTTCAACTCAGCTTCTTCCTCTTGCCCTGCCTCCTGCCCCACCTGTAAGAGGCCTCACAAGCACCTGCCCTGCTCACTATCTTGACAACAAGTGTGTGTGACACGTGTTTTGCATATTTCACCTCCTTCCATCTTCCATATACCTGGAGGGTCATCATCCTCCTTCACCAATGAGGAGGGCCCAGATCCTGCCTTACTAAGCATCCCACCCAATGTCCCCTGCAAGGAGGTGGCACAACTGGGATTGAAACTCAAGTGTGTGTCCCCAAAGCCTGCTTTGGTTGCACTGGCCATGTTCCCCTCCCAGAGCCCCCAGTGATGAATAGCAAACCAACCATGTGACCCAAACACCAAATGAGGGCACGCTGAGAGTTTAAGCATCCTTTCCTACCTTAACTCTAACTTCTCCCGAGTGTTTATTTACTCCATGAAAAAGTCGGATTCTTTGCCTAACTTCCTTGCACTTCTAACAGCTCCTGAGGAAATATAGGACACCCAAATACGTGTCTTTAGGTCTCATGTGCTTTGTCATCCTGAAAGGACATCCAAACTGTGCCACCATCAGCATCTGAGCCTCTCCTAATATCATTTCAAAACTGATTCCTCAAAGGGGATGCCATTGACATCTAAGATTAGTGTTGGCCAGTGTTCCTTGAAGAGAGACAAAGGCAGACACATCGCTGTACTGAGTGACCTTGAACTGATCACTCCCCTCTCTTAGCCTGAATTTCTCATCATTAGGCTGAATTTGGGCTAAACTCTATTCACAGTCCTTTCCAGACCTACCAGTGTATAACTAGAGCTGGGATGAAGCTAGAGTAATTACTTTTTTAAAAGCTCAAAATTAAAATTAAAAAATAAGAAAATATATATTTTAAACCCTGAACATAACACTAGCAAATGAAATCCAATAGAGTACAAAAAGGGCAATACATCAAGACTAATTAGGGTTCACCCCATAAATGGAAGTCTAATTCAGGTTTGCAGTATCAATATAATTTACCACATTGGCAAAATGGAGCAGGGAAACATGGTGATCTCAAAAAAGAAAGAAAATAGTTGGAAACAGTTCAAGCTCAGCATCACAATAGGAGCAGACTAACAAAAGGCAGCCACACAAAATGCATTCTCACAACTAACTACACTCAGTGCTCAACAGGGATGGTGTCTCTCTGAGATCTGAAACTTGACCAGGAAGCCATCTCTGCCTTGAGAGGGTGCCTGCATCAGGGTGGGGAGGATCCTGCGTAGTTGCTTTTCTGATCAAAGTCCTCTCTCAGAAGCGTCAAGTGGTGTCCGATGAGGATAGGGCTGTAAGAAGAATCACGACTGGGACTTTCAACTCTAGGTGCTAAGACATGGGGTCCTACACATGAACATTCTCTGTAAAAGGCTGCTGACAACATGTAGGTTCACGTTCCAGGCTTACCAAGCACATAGTCTTTCAAAAAGTAATTGGACAAGGCTCTGGCACCTGTTACCTCCTTCAGACAGGAGACTAAGTCTCAAAAAGACCAGTCACACCATAATGAGGGAAATACAAATGACCACAAAGGGATGCTAAATTGATCGGAAAATATATAAAATATAACAATATCAAGTGTCATGAGGAGTGTGAAGCTAGGAAAATCTAATAGGCTCTAGGGAGAAGTATGCCAGATTTCCTCCATTCCAAAACACCATTTATTTCAGATACTCCATTATTTCAAATACGACTCCAAAAATGCTTTTGATCACTTCTAGTGTTTATTTTGCATGTTGAAAGATCTAGACTTATTAGAGAAGGATTTTTAACATATATCACTCTTCCTTTATGCACATAAAAAAGAAAAGCTTCAAATTCACATTCTTAGCTTTTTAATTACTTTTGATTAGACTTGTGTGTGCCCACGTAGCACAGAGACAAGCCATTGACGGCCACTCAGCCTTCTCTGCTTTTGGGCCCCAGAACCTAGGGGCATAATGGAATAGTTCTCGTTTATGCGACTGAGTTTGGGGTGATTTGCTACACAGAAGAAGATAACTGAAATGTCCCTCATTCACAAGGAACTTTAACATCCCTTGAAGGCCTTCTTCCCCTTCTAGACCCTTCCATCCACTGGGTCACCCAATAACCACCTCAGCACTCCCGGCTGCCAATTTTTGACCCATCAGTGATGTTCTTATGTAAATACCTCAGCTGCCTTCCTTCAGTTGACAAAAAGCCAGGCTTTCTGAAGGAATTATGCCCCTGAGGATGTTTGGGATGAAGAACAAATGGAAGCTTCATCTCCCCCCCTAACCATGCCTCCCTACTGGGATTGTCAGTAGGCCGGACACTGAGCAGGCCTGCGGGTCACAAAGTCTCCATGCCGACCATCCTGCCCCTCATGAGGGGCATCACAGCAAACCCTGCCTCCTTGGGGCAGAGGAGGACTGTGCAGAGTGGGACCACCCCCCAGGGCCAGCCTCTTGCCTCTTCTGCACTCAGGGCAGACATCAGGGGGGCCTACAGCTCCAGCACACCTCGGTGAAAGGGCTGGAGGCGTGGGGCCCCTGGGAACCGGTGGAGGCAGCAGATGCCACAGCCTGCGATGGCCTGATGGCCCGGGGCCAGTGGGACCGCGGTGGGTGCCAAAGAAGATGGGGAATGTCGGGCCCGGGATGCTGGGCTCCATGCTCTTTCTGATGCTGGGGCTGCAGCCTCTACCGCTTAGCCGAGGGAGATTCCTGCACCACCCCCCAAACTCGAGAAGCTTCCACCTGGGCTCCAGACATCATGGAAGCAGCTGGGAGAAGCTGAAATCCTGCAAGGGTGCCTTTGACCTGTACTTCATAGTGGACGCGTGAGTGGCTGTCCTACCTGGCTCTTCAGGGAACCTCTGTCTACAGGACCACTTCATGGCAGTGGCAGGGCCGCTGATGAGACAGGAACAGTCTTGATTAGACCCAAGGAGCAGACCCCTGTGTCCTCATTGTTCCTGAGTTAGCAGTGTCCTGGGCCTTTGTCCCCAGGGACATCTATATTTTGGAAAGTAAACAAAGCACCGTAGGGTTTCTGGATGGCTGTCAGTCTCTCCATCAGCTTGACCCGGATCTGTGGCCTGCGTGTCCCTCAGGCAGCTGGAGGGGCAGCTGACTGCCAAGAGCTGTCTTAGCATTTGGGAGAAGCTCGCTGTGATTTCTGGGTTTGTTTGCTTTCTGTTCTGTTATTTACCCCAGTGACTTCTATTTCTCCTGCCTCCAGAGGGATTGACATGTCATCTGTTAAGCATCCCCATGGTGTCACTGCTTACAAGTCCTTTGATTTACAGGTTCTGAATGTTTTGCTGCTTTCTTTGACAGCTTGGACACCCACATGAATGCTTGTGTGCACTTTCTGAACAGTTTGGTCTGTCTGCCTATGACCTTGGGAAACCTGGGCCTCTTATTAAGTATCTTCTGGCAATCAAGAAAGGAAAGGGAGGGGCCTCAGGCTGGAGAGATTGCCTTGGTTCCATTTTCAATACCTCTGTGGGGCTGATGATGTGTGTGTGGGTGTGTGCTCATCACTCACCGTGTTCAACTCTTTGCCACTCCATAGACTGTAGTCCGCTAGGCTTCTCTGTCCGTGGAATTCTCCAGGCAAGAATAATAGAGTGAATTGCCATTCCCTTCTTCAGGGGATCTTCCTGACCCAGGGATTGAACTTAGGTCTCCTGCATTGCAGGCAGATTCTTCACCATCTGAGCCACCAAGGAAGCCCAGGGCTGAGGATAAATTTTATTTACTCAGCAGTAACAGTGATATGACTCTCAATATCACTGAAGCACCTTACAGTCCCCAAATTCCTTTAATGCACATCTGCTAGCTTTAAAACATATGGAGGTAGAGTAGGGAATATATTTGCATTTATAATCAACTGGAAAGAAGGCAGGCACCTAGACACTGGATAACGTAGCCCAGAGGCTGGTGAGAGTCGTAGGACTGAATCCTGAATTCTACAAATGGGAAAAGGAGCTGAGGGTCAGTGAGATGAAAGTCTAGAGTATGGGTACAGTGGAATAGGCCAGGCTTATCTGAAAGCACAGCACATTCCTCAGGCCCCACTGTCTTGAGTGTCCTCAGTCTCCATCCTGGCACTAAAGTTAAAGACAAGGGGAGCAACTGAAAGACAACCAGGAGGGGCCTGAAGCTTTCCCTGCTGGTGGGGTATCATGATGCCAGGACAGCAGTGTCCCAGGCCATGTTCAGCCCCTCCCCAGACAGTGGTCCCAGAAAAGGCCTTCAGTGTCCAGAGTGGCTCAGCTTTAAAGCTGATGAGAAGAAAATGGAAAGAAAATGCTATAACACCCTCCCTGGCCTGAGGCCGTGGTGCCTGTTGGATGCCCGTAAGTGAGGGACGGGAGAGCCAACATAGCAGAATTTTTCAATGCATCTTTGCTTAGTCCCTTGTCTTGAAGCCCTAAGTAAAATGATCGACCCTCCTGGTTTGCCACCCGAAGTTCCTCACCCCCCTGCACATGGGTCCGGTTGGTCACCCTCCCCAGCACTCACAGTGGTGAAAGTCACCACTAGGGCAACCCACTGAGGTTGCTGAGGTAGTGTGGCAGCCTTGCACTGCCTGGGATGGGAAGGATTTGCTCAAGTTTCTCCTGGAATCTGGGGAGGCAGAAACTCCACCCACTGGATGGATGCTCCCCATGTCTCTGACTCAGGTCTTCTTTGTTTTCAGGTCACAGAAGGCAAAAGATATTTGGGAGGACATTTGCCAGTTAGTGGATGAAATAACGACGAAGTACACAAAGTACGGCTGGGGTTTTCCTCTCCCGGGCTGGGCACATAGCTGTCTAAATTTGGTGGTCATAGAAGTCCCTTTGCTCAGGAGCACAGAGCCTGGAGCAGGGGTGTTCTGAAGCAGAAAGGACACATCACTCTGGTTCTATCAGGTCTTAAGAGGTTTCTTGGCTCCTGCCTGTGAATCAGGTCATGTTGTAAGGGACACAGTCTGCCCTTGAGGACCTCACAGATTAAGAAACAGGCAAACCAGTAACCAAACACCGAGTTAAATGGTGCCAAGGGTTAAAAGAAAAGTGCAAAGGAATTACTTTCAACATTAAGGAAAAAGCACATATTCTTTTCTGAAAGTCAAGTGTGACTTCCTAGGGGATCTGAAGTTTTGGACTAGATTTGAAGAATGGGGAAAGACAGGGTAACGTGAGCAAATAGCAGATTTCTTGTCGAATGAGTGGTCTGTTTGACTAGAGAGTACAGTTAACTATGGGGAAGGTTGAAAGGTGGGACAGGACAGCATGGGGCCAAAATCTTTAAGGCTCATAATGCTAAGCCAAGGGGCTTAAAATTCCTGCTCTGAGCATTTGAGAGCTATAAGCTGATTCTTGAGCAAGTGTCTAATTTGATGCATGATGTCCTCCAGGTACCAAAGTCTGATAACAGTGGTTAAAATGATTTGTAACAAAAACCAAGAGCAGCAAGGAGCATAGCTAGGGACCTATGGTAGCAACTAAAATAAAAATAATGTGGGTCAATGGACCACAAGACAGTGGAAGGAGAAACAAGGGAGAGATGTCTGAAAGGCTGAAATGAGGTAGAATAATTTCTTTGAAAAGGCAGAGGAACCAGAGATCAAATTGCCAACATCCACTGGATCATTGAAAAAGCAAGAGAGTTCCAGAAAAACATCTATTTCTGCTTTATTGACTATGCCAAAGCCTTTGACTGTGTGGATCACAATAAACCATGGAAAATTCTGAAGGAGATAGGAATACCAGACCACCTGACCTGCCTCTTGAGAAACCTATATGCAGTTCAGGAAGCAACAGTTAAAACTGAACATGGAACAATAGACTGGTTCCAAATAGGAAAAGGAGTACGTAAAGGCTGTATATTGTCACCCTGCTTATTTAACTTATATGCAGAGTACATCATAAGAAACGCTGGGCAGGAAGAAGCACAAGCTGGAATCAAGATTGCCAGGAGAAATATCAGTCACCTCAGATATGCAGACGACACCACCCTTATGGCAGCAAGTGAAGAGGAACTAAAGAGTCTCTTGATAAAAGTGAAAGAGAAGAATGAGAAAGTTGGCTTAAAACTCAACATTCAGAAAACTAAAATCATGGCATCCGGTCTCATCACTTCATGGGAGATAGATGGGGAAATGGTGGAAACAGTGGCTGACTTTACTTTTCTGGGCTCCAAAATCACTGTGGATTTTGATTGCAGCCATGAAATTAAAAGACACTTGCTCTTTGGAAGAAAAGCTATGACTAACCTAGACAGCATATTAAAAAGCAGAGACATTACTTTGCCAACAAAGGTCCGTCTAGTCAAGGCTATGGTTTTTCCAGTAGTCATGTATGGATGTGAGAGTTGGACTATAAAGAAAGTTGAGTGCCAAAGAATTGATGCTTTTGAACTGTGGTATCGGAGAAGACTCTTGAGAGTCCCTTGGACTACAAGGAGATCCAACCAGTCCCTCCTAAAGGAGATCAGTCCTGGGTGTTCATTGGCGGGACTGATGTTGAAGCTGAAACTCCAATACTTTGGCCACCTCATACAGAAAGCTGACTCATTTGAAAAGACCCTGATGCTGGGAAAGATTGAGGGCAGGAGGAGAAGGGGACGACAGAGGATGAGATGGTTGGATGGCATCACTGACTCAGTGGACAGGGTTTGGGTGGACTCTGGGAGATGGTGATGGACAGGGAGGCCTGGCGTGCTGCAGTTCATGGGGTCGCAAAGAGTCGGACACGACTGAGTGACTGAACTGAACTGAACTGAACTGAATTTCTTTGATATGAACAGGACATGGGGAAGGTGGGCAAGGAGGGAAAAGGAATGAGGTTACAAAGACTATTACAGTAGATAAGAGGCCAGTTGAGAGAATCATGCAAAAGTGGATGGGTGCCTGTCTTCTGGTGCGTGTGTGCATGCCTGTGTGCAAGAAAGAGAGAGAGACAGAAGGAGATTTGGAGTGGGGGTGGGAGTATAGGGATGGAGCAAGAAGGCCCCACATCTCCACAGGCCTCAGAATCCTTCACTAAGTTATAGGAACCTCCAGGGTTCAGGAAATAACCCCAAAGCAAAAGAGTTGGAATGGGAGCAGGGAAACTGGCAAGCACCCCCTTCCTGGCTCCTCATTGGCTTCATTTGCATAATCCTTCTCCAGCCCTGACCTGCGGTTGTCCTTCATCACCTACTCCACACAGGGCAACATCGTCATGAAGCTCACTTCAGACAGGCAAGTGCTGTTTTAATCCCCCAAGGTAGGCATGGTGGAGGGGTCACAGGAAAAACCAGGGAACTGAGGGTTCCCTGAGACTTCATAAGGACCCATTAGGTGCAGACTAGGCCATCCTGGACTGTCAGTGTCCACTCTGACCCCCAGTCCTGGCTCCCTGGCCCCCACTGGCCTCTGGCTGAGCTGGCACTGAGAGATCACATCCTGCTAGATGCCTCCACCTCCTCTAAGCCCAGCCCTCCACCTGTCCTGTCCTCCCAGCCCTCTTCTCGTGTCTCAGAACTGGCTCACTGTGAGGACCCTGGGACCTGGAGGAGCAGGTGCGTGGGCCCTTCGTGAACACTGGCCTGTGTAGGCTCCTGCTCTGTGTCAGTCTCTGCTCTGGGCCAGGGCGGGAAGCCGGGAGGCAGAGTCGGACCAGGGGCGTGATGGGCATGATGAAGTCCTGGAGCTTCAGTGGATTGATCCCTTGGTGGCTCTGAGACAAGGGAGCCCATGAGTATGGTTCTGAATACCGGGCTGGGCTGGGGTCAGAAGGGCAGCGTGACAGAGCCGCACCCTAGGTGTGCCCACAGGCCTGAGGTGGAAGATGGGGAGCCCATGAGTATCCAGGAAACCAAGATGCTCATCGTGCAAATGACTGAAACCCAGAGAGTATGGAGGTGCAGTGCGCGGAGACAGCACTCCCCGGGCCTGGCTCCCAGGAGAAGCGGGGACCGGGGCTTCCTGTTCAGCGAGCTGGGGAAGGCGTGGTTTTGTGTGTCCCTGTGGTCTGCATTTTGGAGAGAGAGACCTGAGTGAGTGTCAGGTGCAAGTGAGGGGGAGCTGTCAGGCAAGTAGCAAAAAGAAAGACGGGGCCTCTGGGAGAGGAGCTGCCCGTGGGGAGGGGAGGACCGCTGGATCCTTTAGGCAGAGGACTGAGTCTGAACCAAGGGACCTGTGGGGAGACTTCTAAGGGCTCCAGTCCTCTCGGGAGAGTGGGGGTGAGGCTCTGTTTCTCAAGGGAAAGTGTCAGAAGAGGAGTGGGGATGAGGGGACGGGAAAAGGGTGATGGAGTTTTAAGAAGTTAAGGGCTTCGTGGGGACATAAGCAGGCTAGTGTCCATGCGTGGAGCTGGGAGTCGAGACTGAGCAGGTGGTGGGGAGGGCAGTCTAAGAAAAAGGCTGGTGGATGAGAGTCCCAGCATATTTACAGGTGTTGTCAACGAAACAGAAATCCTCCCAGAAGTGACAGGAAGAGTGGGGTGGGCAGGGCCTGGTTTGGCCTCCAGTGGCCCTGGTCCCAGGCCTCCTCAGTTCCCATGCTGGGTCAGGCAGGGCAGGACCAGGGGCTCTCAGATCTCAGCTCATGGCAGAATCCCTTCTGTCTGAGCCAAGAGCCAGCCTTCAGGTGCCATGTTCTCTAAGACTTACTGTGACAGGTTCATCACCCAGGAGAAACCTGAACCTAAGCCCCACCCCCTGGCGTGTCCCAGTCCCATCCCCTGTAACCTGCATTAACAGAGGCCAGCAGAGATCCCTGTGGCAGCCCGGGGTCGCTGCGCTTCAGCCCGCATGGACACTCCTCGGGCCTCTTCCTCATTTATGGCCTATTTCTTCAGGAGCACGTGAAGGCCAGGAGCCCTAGACTCTGATGGAGCAGCCTGACTCTTTCCCTTAGCATTGATCCAGTGGGGGAAGTGGCTTGGAGGGACCAAGTCCACTACAGGGGTCTGCGGCCGGGGAGGAAGGGACAGGGCAGGAGTACCAGCAAAGTGACTTCTCCAAACTCAGCCTTCCCTGTTGGAATGACCTTACTAGGGACCCCTTAGGTGCCAGCAGTACAGCCAGGCATGATAGGGGTGCCAGACCCATAGGTGCCCCCCCCCACCATGGATAGTCAAAGCAGGGTCCTTACTGAGTCTCTGAGGTTTGGATGCCTGAGACAGGGATGAGCATGTTGAAAGGCAGCCATATTCATGGGACCAGCAAAGCAGCAGCACCCACACTCACTGAGTAGGGGACAAAGAAGGGGTAGGTTAGTCCTGTCAGCATCAAAGACATGGGCAGAAGGGTCAAGACAGGACCACTTGTATCCTCTCTGGTCCAGGCAGGACTGGTGCAGGACAGCTAGGGCTGTTTATAGCCATCAACCCTTACTCCCCCTCTACTCTCTTTTCCAATATGTTTTTAGAACAAAGATACGTGATGGTCTTAAAAGACTTCAGGATATAGTGCCTATAGGAGCCACAAACATGCAGGAAGGATTGAAAAAGGTACAAGACAGCTCTGAGAATTTATTCTGCTCTGTCAGGCTCTTAAGCGTATTATTGGTTCATCCGCCAACATTCTTTCAATTTGTTGCAGGCAAATAAGCAGATTCAACAAGCTACCTCAGGAGGTAAGTTGCCCGCTGACGTCACTGTGCTCACGGGGAACAGAGCCAGGCCCAGGCCTCAGCGAGGGCTGGTGCAGACCCTTCTCAGCCAGCTCCTGGCTCTGACCCATGGAGCAAGTTCCTGGCCCTCTCTGTGCTGCAGGTTCCTCCTCTCCACAGTGAGGATGAAAGTCTCCCCCAGGGATGTTTCTGAGAACCACATGGGGTCATGCATTAAATTCCTGGTTCTTACTAGATATCAAGTGCTTGACCTACAGTTGGGCTGCATGAAAAAGAAGAGAAATTCCAGGGACAGTGAGTGAGTAAATAGAGTTCGGTTTGGGGAGCAGAGGCCTTGGTGCCCCCTGCCTGCCCACACTCTGTCCGCCGCGGCCCTGGCTCTGCCCTTCCCCTTCAGCCTCTCCCCTGTGGTTGACTCTTGTCCTGTGACCGTGTTTCCAACAGTGGGAAAGGCTGTGCTCGGCCCAGAACCATCGGCACGTAGACGACGGGGCTGCAGCCTCATCAGGAAGGAAGCACAGGCTGCTGGGAAGGCAGGGAGTGGGCGGGGCCGCTGCCCAAGCCTCTGGCGGTCAGTCTGGCTGCTCCTCCCTGAGCTCAGCTGAGAGGCTTGTCCTTGCCAGGGAGGCAGCTGCAGTTGCCATTCAGGATAAAGGCTGTCCCCCTGCCCCTAGAGAGGGTCACTAGGAAGCGCTCTGAGCCAGTCTCAGGCTCCTCACCTGTCAAGTGGGTCCTGGGCTCAGTCCTCTGTCCCTCCAGGCACTCTGGTGACAGTTCTGGGGTCAGGGTGGCCCCTCCCCAGGAGGAGGAGGTGCAGGAGCAGAGCTGCAGGCCTAACAGCCTGAGGCAGGTCACTCCAGGTGCCTTGCTAACCAGGCCGTCCCTTGCTTCCTCTCTAGACAGGAATACTTCCAGCCTGATCATCACCCTGACTGCGGGGCCACTGCTACCAAGGACGTTACAGGACACAAAGAAGGAAGTGAGTCCTGTCCACCATTACCAGCTTTGTGCTCCATGTATTTGGATGTTTCCACTCAAAACTTTTTTTCTCTTAGGCTCAACAGGCTCGGGATATGGGGGCCAAGGTTTACTGCGTGGGTGTAAAGGACTATGAGAGAGATCAGGTAATTCAGAACAGATAACCAAGTGCCACATTTGAGCCCAGCTGTCGGAAGCTTTCAAAGGCAGCTGTCCCAGGGTCACCCAGACAATGGCCCTCGACCTCAGCCCAAACATTTGGGCAACAGGGAGTCAGATGAATAGCAAGCATTGTGTAACCTGCACACCGGAGGAGCGGATAGAGTTTCCACTCTCTGGCGGCGGGCTGCTGACAGACGCCAAGCTGTGGCTCTTGGAGTCGAGCATGGCAGGAGGCAAGAGTCTACGTCCTGAGATGAGACTGCTGTGTTCTCAGCTCCTGGCTGTGTGACAATCGTCTCCTCTCTCTTGTAGTTGAATGCTATTGTAGAAAGAAAGGACCAAATGTATGGGACAGAGGAGTTCAATTCTGCAGAAACATTTATTACGGCGGTAAGTGTGGGCTAAACATGAGACGGGAGGTGGGCTGTCTTTTCCCCATGTCCCTGCTATCAGTCTCCGTGACCCTGCCACCCCTCTGTTCCAGCTCGTGAAAAATTCGTGTATGGAAGCCATGGCTGGGGACACACACTTTGTCTGTTTAGGAGGTAAGAGCCAAGTCACAGATCTAGACAGAAGTGCTTGTGTGTGTGTGCTTGTGATGCATTCGGGTGGTATGGGTGTTCTGATTGTGGCATATGTGTATTAGTGGGTTTCTGTATGTGGCTTGATTGTGTGTGTGGTGTCTATGTGGTCTGAGTGGATTGTGCATGGTATGTGTGTGTGGTGTGCATGCAAGTATTGTGTGAGTGTGTGATGTGTGTGTATATATGACACGATTGTATGGTAATCTGTCCAGTATGGTCGTATGCATTGATATATACATGTGTGACTGTATGACATGTGTATGCCAGGTGTTTTGTCTGGATGTGGATGTGTGTAATTACTTATACCTCACAGACTGATTGAGAGGTTATTGACATACAGTTCTGTATGATTTTAAAGTATACTACATAATGGTACAGGCTTATATTGCAAAAGGGTGACCATAAATAAATTTAGTTTTTAAAATATAAAACCAAAATATTTCTTTAAAAAGTTAAATATATATTGATGCTTAAAACTCTCAACAATACATATCACATGAATTCAAACTACCCATAAAAACATAATACATCAGGATTAATTAGGGCTCATACCAAAATGCAAGCCTGATTCAATATATAAAATATCAATGTGATTTTCCTCATCAGAAAAAAATGGAGAAGAAAAACGTGATTATTTCAGTGGATAAAGAAAAGAATTGCACATAGTTCTTGGTCAATGTTCTGCTAGTAACAGAGCCTGACAAAGGCATCCAAGGAAGCCATGTCTCCCCCGAGAGGGTCTCTCCATCAGTGTGGGAGTGATCCTGTGCAGTTGAGTTTCTATGAGAAGCCCTCTCTCTGAATGAGCTGTGTGCATGCCAGTTTGTGCATCCATATCCATGGGATTTGTAGAGTTGAGGTGGGTGATAAGCACAAGCTCCCGCTGGTAACAGTACCAAGCTGGATGCAGCTGGATATAGACCCAGGAAGCTGGTCCTGGCAGTGGTGCTCTGAACTGCAAGACCACAGTGCCAAACGCTGTGGTCAGACAGAGAAGTGCTCATATCTGAGTTCTGGTGCTCATGGGTACAACACCGGGACAAATTATTGCATATCTACCAGCTCCAATTTCATCTCTAAGAAGTTGAAATAACAACACCCACCACGCACTATCAGATCTGCAGTGGGACAGAGAAGCAAAGGAGTGCACAATGACTGCACAGGACCTAGAAGCTGGTGGCCCTCACCTATAGGAGCTGGTACTAAGACTTCCATCACTGACCCCTGGTTCTTCCCTACCTCTCTGCTGAGCTCAGGTTGGGGAGGGAAGTGGTTAAAGAACACCCAGGGTGAAAGCATCTCGCGCTGAGCCCTCTGTGGGTGGAAGCTCTCTGACCCCTCCTGCCTCTGACCCTGTGGCCTGTGCAAGGTCCGGCTGTGGAAGGAGACCCCACGCACGTGCAGGGTCTTTCCTCGCACATCCCAGCTTGCAGCAACCTGAGGGCTCCACTCTCTGGTCACGTCCCCAGGACACACACGGGCCTGCAGGCCTCAGGGGAGGACGCCTGTTGTCATTCACACCCTGTGCTGGCCTAGCTGGGGTGACAGGTGCCTGCTGCACACCCGCTGCCAGTGAGGCCCAGCGGTGCTGCTCTGACCTTGACAATTGTTGTCATCTTGTCAAAAGCTGCCACACAGCATGACTGTCACCAGGAGGGAAAGCTCAAGGCAGGAACCTGGAGCCTAATAAAGTAGAATCTGTCACTCTGAGTAAGTCAGGGGCTGAGTGTGAGGAAGCCTGGAGGTGGGGTGAGCGTGGGACATGGCACTTCTTCAGCCTCTCAGGCTCCCTCCAGGACTAAGCAGAGGCCTCTCTGGCCTCCCTGCTTCCAGGCCTGTGCTCCAGCTCATCCTCTGCACAGGGCATTAGGGGCTGGGAAGGCCACTTTCCTAACCCACCGAACCATGGGGCTGAGGCCCCCACGCTGGATAACCAGACCCTCCAAGGACCAGCCTCTGCTCTAAGTTCACCTGCTACAGAGGCTGGTAGGTAGGGGCCTGGGCTTTCTGGAAAACCTTGTTTAACTTTACAGGATCCAGACCATGCAGGTTTTGGGACTTCACTCTCAGAGCACCTTAATCTGAAGGCTTTCCTCAGCATCTGGCTCCCCTGGTTTCCCACAGCCCTTGATCTCTCCTCTCATTAGGGGCTTCTCACCTGGTATGAAGCATGACTTCTGTTTAGCTATGTCCACATCTTTATTTTTATCATTCAGTAAATTCTCTTGCTTCAGATTTTATTATGGATCATTTCAAACCCCCAGCAAAGTAGAAATAATTGTTTACTGGGCAATCCAATTTCCACCACCTGGATTTGCAATTAATATCTAACTGTATTCCCTTTCATATTAATCTGCCTAGCTCTCTTTCTATGTCTCTCTTTATCAATTCATCTTATTTTTTGATGCATTTCAAAATAAATTACAATCACCAGACTACTACACCACATATCTTTAATTGGAAGACAATTTTATTAAGATTCCTCTTTTTGAAATGCAGCAGAACTAAGTATCATTTGATGAGTTCTGACAAACGCACACAGCAGCAAAGCCCACGAGGACTCAGAGCATCACATTTGCACCTAGAGCGTCCCCTCAGCTCCCTTCCCAGGCAACCCCTGCCCCCACCTGCCAGGGGCAGCTACTCCCTGATTTCGTCCTCTACAGTCTGATTTGCTGCTTTAGAACTCTCCCCAGTGACTCTCAAGGGATAAGCATGGGCTCTGTGCTGGGGCACTAGGCACCATGGTCTGAGGGTTCATCCCTCCTGTGTGTTTCTAGGTTTCCTCAGACCTTGACCCCGGGAAGGGGTGCTGGAGGCAGCACCTAGTTACTCTTTTTCCTGTATGTGACCAGACCAGACAGGTGTCCTCAGGAATACCAGCAGTGAAGGCCGTAGTAAGACCAGTGCAGAGCAGGGCTTCCCTCTGGGGTCCAGCGTCCAGCTCTGCATCATGGCCAGAGAGCCTCTGTCAGGGGGCGGGGGGCAGGGTCTGTGGGGCAGGACGACCTGAGGATGAAGGATGGACACATGACGCCGACGGACACTCCTGCAGCCAGCCTTGGCAGAGGCTGCCCCTCCTCCATTGTCCCATCCTACTGTGTCCAGAATTAACCACAAAGAGTTCCTCTTTTATGTGAAAGTGTTGGTTGCTCAGTTCTGTCCAACTCTTTGCAACCCCATAGATTGTACCCCACCAGGCTCCTCTGGCCAAGGAACTCTCCAGGTAAGAATACTGTAGTGGGTAGCCGTTCCCTTCTCCAGGGTATCTTCCCAAGCCAGGGATCTAACACAGGTCTCCTGCATTACAAGGTCGATTCTTTACCAACTGAGCCACTAGGGAAGCCCTTTTATAGGTAAATTCCTACCTAACTATACTTTACAAGGATATTTTTACATTCATGGCATCTTGTAGTACATAGTGTTTTCCAACCTTCTACACAGTATTTCATTTTATGGATGGACCAGTTTATTTCATTACTCTCCCTTGGTCAATATTCAGATTGTTCCTAATTGGTAGATACTAGAAGTTATACTCAGAGAAGGCAATGGCACCCCACTCCAGTACTCTTGCCGGAAAATCCCATGGAAGGAGGAGCCTGGTAGGCTGCAGTCCATGGGGTCGCGAAGAGTCAGACGCGACTGAGTGACTTCACTTTCACTTTTCATCTTCATGCATTGGAGAAGGAAATGGAAACCCTCTCCAGTGTTCTTGCCTGGAGAATCCCAGGGACAGGGGAGCCTGGTGGGCTGCCGTCTATGGGGTCGCACAGAGTCAGACACGACTGGAGCGACTTCGCAGCAGCAGAAGTTATACTATAGGGCCATCTTGATGACTACCTCTCTGTGAGCTTGGGAAAGGACCAGAAGTTGACCTGCCACCATAAGGGAAAGCCAGGTCACAGTTGGTCTGTGTAGAGTTTCTCTCAAAGTGGCTGTGCCAAGTAGCATGTGGTGCTCCAAGACCTGCCCTCCCCAGGGCAGGTCACGTCCATCTGTGTACCCTAGTCCATTTCAAGCAAGTCAGATGCCCTTTTCCTGAGCATCTGCTCATGTCCATCTCCATCAGCCTTCTCAAGGAGAGGCCTGCCTTCCCAGCTCCTCTCATTGGAGCCTCCAAGGGGCCTGGTATATACATTTTCTTTCAGAGCGAAAGCTCTCCATTCCAGAAAGGATGGGTCTCCCTTCGAGAGCCTATCAGTCCTTCTGCCACGCGAGAGCTGGCGGGCAGTGAACTGCCCGTGGAAATGCAGCGAATGCAGCCCTGGAAGCTGATTTTAGACCTTCCCGTCACTTCATTTTTGTCCTCTGGTTGATACTGTTGGAGGGATTGGGGTGCTGAGGTAGGGCTTTAGGAAACAAAAGGAGCAGCTTTCTGGATAAAACAAAAGGCCTTTACCTTTAAGTCTCTTTTGCCAAAATACTAAAACCATTACCCTGTCTTCCACTTTGGAGACTTGCCAGAGTTCATAAGCCCTCCTTTGAAAGCAGCAGTGCCTGGGACAGAGGCTCCACTGCAGAGGTGAAGCAGCCCTGAGTTGGGTTGAAGGCAGCAGGAGACCCAAGGAGGAAGGTGCCCAGGAAGAGGGCAAAAGCCAGTGTGGCCCGCGCCCTGGGCTATCAGCCAGCCCTGACCTCTGCTGCTGCCCTCCCTCGTCTTCCACGTGGAGGAAGAGGCTGGGCTCAACCTTCACCATGAGGCTGGGACTGCTAGGTCCCTTATGGGGGTTTCCGCTTAAAACAGTCTGTCATAACATGTTAGCAGGCTACTGTCAGCCAACTGGCCAAGAATCTATTTACTTCAAAAGAGAATTTGCAAACCCCACCTTGATCTGATGGGAGCTGCAGGAACACCTAAAGCCAGAAGAACCAGTACTGCCAGGTCCAAGGCTGTGCTGGCATTTCTGAGGAATGTTTCTCAAGTTAATTGACCTTGGGTAAATCAAGGATATGCAATTGGAACTAGCCAACCTTTGCCAGGATGCAGGGGTGGAGGCTAAAGACCATGGACTTGCAGTAGGATGGCCTGCACTTATCCTGGCCAGCTCCCCAGGGGCAGGCCTATGACTTGCCCTCCCTGGATCCCTTGGTATTTGTTTCAGTTGCCAGGAAGCACCACTGGGGACCCAGTAGTCTGGCAAGGGGCTATGGGCCAGACTGCATATCAGTGTCTACCACCCTGGCCAAAGGAAGTGCTTGGTGAATCTCTGTGGTGGGGGTAGGGCATTGTGTGAGGCACATGAAGGGGCAGGAAGAAGGAGGGGGAGAATAGTCACTGCAGACTTCAGACCCACAGCTAAGACAGGATTTCACCCTCCATGGGGGATTCTCCTGTGCAGGGCGCTTGCCTCATTGCATGCTTCACCCAGGACCTGATTTTGCTCCTGGAGTCACCACCCTGCCATAGACACAGAGAAATACAGGGAGGAGGAACTGATTCCCAAGTGTCAGAAAGTCCCACAGGCACCAGGTTTGTGTGCCTAGCTCAGACGAGGGTCAGGATTGACTTCAGCCTGTGTTGTCTTGGTTCTTCTGTGATTTTCAGTGGCCAGCACTGTCTATACCCCTTAAGGAAGAGCGTGGCTTTTCAGGGTCTTGATTTACTTACCCCTGTGGAGGGTATGAGACTGGGTGTCTTTTAGCTCAACTGTTCAGACAGATTTGTAGCAGCACCCCAAGGTCTCAAAGCCCAGCTCAGTAGCCTCAGAGTGGACACTCAGTGAGGATCCTGCACAAGAGGTAACCAGAGTTTGGTTCGACAGAGCTGCTTCCTCATAGAAGTCACTTGGGTGTTCAGTTTTGGGTGAAATTCTGTAACTGTGAGATCAGAGGGAAGACAGCACTGAGCCTCTCCTAACACAGACCTTTGGATGTTACTCTTGCAGTAGCCTATGAAGTGACATTTTTTGCATCTGGCCTAGATCAAAAAAGGAAGGATGAAATTGTTTGCAGATATCAGTTGGGCTCCGGCAAAGTCTTTGGTAAGTAAGTCCCTTGATACCTCCAAGTAAGAAATATACCACAACACACTGCATCCCCTTCACCCAACAAAGCCTTCAATGTTCTTACTGCCCTCTCACTGTAGACACCTTAATGATAGTGGCAAAACTGACAAGTAGAAGGGGGACTTGGCTGAAAGCCTGGTTAACTCTCCCTTCATATGGAAATCCTGAAAATGATCAATCCTGTAGCACCTTTTTTTTCTTCAGTTTTTTTCTTTATTTTTTAATTGAAGGATAATTGCTTTACAGAATTTTGTTGTTTTCTATCAAACCTCAACATGAATCGGCTAGAGTATACATATACCCCTTCCCTTTGGAAGCTCCCTCCCATCTCCCTCCCCATCCCACCCTTCTAGATTGATACAGAGCCCCTGTTTGAGTTTCCTGAGCCTACAGCAAATTCCCGTTGGCTATCTATTTTACATATGATAATGTAAGTTTCCACGTTACTCTTTCCATATATCTCACCCTCTCCTCCCCTCTCCCCATATCCATAAGTCTATTCTCTATGTCTGTTTCTCCATTGCTGCACTGTAAGTAAATTCTTCAGAAACATTTTTCTAGATTCCGTATATGTGTGTTAGAATACGATATTCATTTTTCTCTTTCTGGCTCACGTCACTCTGGTATAATAGGTTCTAGGTTCATCCACCTCATCAGAACTGACTCAAATGCCTTCCTTTTTATGGCTGAATAATAATTGTGTGTATTTACCACAAATACTACTACTACTACTTCTTCTTCTTTTTTTTTTTTTAGTAGATTCCATCCACGTTTTATTCTTCAACTAACCTGGCTGAGCTAAACCACAGCTGATTCAGATTGCATTCTAAGTATAGTAACAATATTTTCAACATGAATAACTTCTTACATAGTAATATGAGGGCATTATATCTGTCCTATTTTACACACTGTTTTAGTTTTTATTATTAGGGGAAGGAGGTAAAGCTAGACTAAGAGAAGTTATCCTAGGTGAATCATCATCAGTGTACTGAAGGCATTTCTTAAGACAGTACGATATCCTTTAAAGTGAATCAGTTCAGTTCAGTGAAGTTCAGTCGCTCAGTCGTGTTCGACTCTTTGCGACCCCATGAATTGCAGCATGCCAGGCCTCCCTGTCTATCACCAATTCCCAGAGTTTACTCAGATTCATGTCCATTGAGTCGGTGATGCCATCCAGTCATCTCATCCTCTGTCATCCCCTTCTCCTCCTGCCCCCAATCCCTCCCAGCATCAGGGTCTTTTCCAGTGAGTCAGCTCTTCACATGAGGTAGCCAAAGTACTGGAGTTTCAACTTTAGCATCAGTCCTTCCAATGAACACCCAGGACTGATTTCCTTTAGGATGGACTGGTTGGATCTCCTTGCAGTCCAAGGGACTCTCAAGAGTCTTCTCCAACATCACAGTTCAAAAGCATCAATTCTTCGGCACTCAGCTTTCTTCCTTTTTTTAAAACATAAATTTGTTTATTTTAATTGGAGGCTAATTACTTTATAATATTGTAATGGTTTTGCCATACAGCAACATGAATCTGCCACGGGTGTACACGTGTTCCCCATCCTGAACCACCCCCCCCCACCTCCCTTCCCATGCCATCCCTCTGGGTCATCCCAGTGCACCAGCCCCGAGCATCCTGTATCATGCATCAAACCTGGACTGGCGATTCGTTTCATATATGATATCATACATGTTTCAATGCCATTCTCCCCAATTATCCCACCCTCTCCCTCTCCCACAGAGTCCAAAAGACTGTTCTGTACATCTGTGTCTCTTTTCCTGTCTCGCATACAGAGTTATCGTTACCATCTTTCTAAATTCCATATATATGCATTAGGATACTGTATTTGTGTTTTTCTTTCTGGCTTACTTCACTCTGTATAATC
>SJYQ01041880.1:113611-129448 GCA_006410935.1 Redunca redunca
AAAAAAAAAAATTAAGGAAACAATTCCATTCACCATTGCAACGAAAAGAATAAAATACTTAGGAATATATCTTCCTAAAGAAACTAAAGACCTATATATAGAAAACTATAAAACACTGGTGAAAGAAATCAAAGAGGACATTAATAGATGGAGAAATATACCATGTTCATGGATTGGCAGAATCAATATAGTGAAAATGAGTATACTACCCAAAGCAATTTACAGATTCAATGCAAATCCCTATCAAGCTACCAATGGTATTTTTCACAGAGCTAGAATTAATAATTTCACAATTTGTATGGAAATACAAAAAAGCTAGAATAGCCAAAGCAATCTTGAGAAAGAAGAATGGAACTGGAGGAATCAACCTGCCTGACTTCAGGCTCTACTACAAAGCCACAGTCATCAAGACAGTATGGTATTGGCACAAAGAGAGAAATATAAATCAATGGAACAAAATAGAAAGCCCAGAGATAAATCCATGCACCTATGGACACCTTATCTTCAACAAAGGAGGCAAGAATATACAATGGATTAAAGACAATCTCTTTAACAAGTGGTCCTGGGAAAACTGGTCAACTACTTGTAAAAGAATGAAACTAGAACACTTTCTAACACCATACACAAAAATAAAATGGATTAAAAATCTAAACGTAAGACCAGAAACTATAAAACTCCTAGAGGAGAACATAGGCAAAACACTCTCTGACATACATCACAGCAGGATCCTCTATGACCCACCTCCCAAAATATTGGAAATAAAAGCAAAAATAAACAAATGGGACCTAATTAAAATTAAAAGCTCCTGCACAACAAAGGAAACTAAAAGCAAGGTGCGTTTCTTTTTCTTGGGGATGATCTTGATCCCTGCCTCCCATACAATGTCACAAACCTCTGTCCATAGTTCTTCAGGCACTCTGTCTATCAGATCTACTCCCTTGAATCTATTTGTCACTTCCACTGTGTAATCATAAGGGATTTGATTTCGGTCATACAGAATGTTCTAGTGGTTTTTCCTACTTACTTCAATTTAGGTCTGAATTTTGCAATAACGAGTTCATGATCTGAGCCACAGTCAGCTCCTGGTCTTGTTTTTGCTGACTATATAGAGCTTCTCCATCTTCAACTGCAAAGAATATAATCAATCTGATTTCAGTATTGACCATCTGGTGAAGTCCATGTGCAGAGTTGTCTCTTGTGTTGTTGGAAGAGGGTGTTTGCTATGACCAGTGCATTCTCTTGGCAAAACTCTGTTAGCCTTTGCCCTGTGTTAGCCTTTGCCTTTGTACAATTCATTTGGTACTTCAAGGCCAAACTTCCCGTTACTCCAGCTATCTCTTGACTTCCTACTTTTGCATTCCTGTCCCCTATGAAAAGGACATCTTTTTTGGTGTTAGTTCTAGAAGTTCTTGCAAGTATTCATAGAACTGTTCAATTTCAGCTTCTTCAGCATTAGCGTTTGGGGCGTAGACTTGAATTACTGTGATATTGAATGCTTTGCCTTGGAAATGAAAACAGATCATTCTGTCATTTTTGAGATTGCACCCAAGTATTGCATTTTGGACTCTCTTTTTGACTGTGAGGGCTACTCCATTTCTTCTAAGGGATTCTTGACCATAGTAGTAAATATAATGGTCATCTGAATTAAATTCACCCATTCCAGCCCATTTTAGTTCACTGATTCCTAAAATGTCAATGTTCACCCTTGCCATCTCCTGCTTGTCCACTTCCAGTTTACCTTGATTCATAGACCTAACATTCCAGGTTTCTGTGCAATATTATTCTTCACAGGATTGGACTTTATTTCCATCACTAGTCACATCCACAACTGGGCATTGTTTTTGCTTTGGCTCCGTCCCTTCATTTTTTTCTGGAGTTATTTCTTCACTCTTCTCCAGTAACATATTGGGCACCGACTGACCTGGGGAGTTCATCTTTCAGTGTCCAGTCTTTTTGCCTTTTCATACTGTTCATGTCTCAAGGCAAGAACACTGAAGTGGTTTTCCATTCCCTCTGGACCACATTTTATCAAAACTCTCCACCATGTCCTGTCTGTCTTGGGTGGCCCTACACAGCATGGGTTATAGTTTCATTGAGTTAGAAAAGGCTGTGGTCCATATGCTCAATTTGGTTAGTTTTCTGTGATTGTGGTTTTCATTCTGTCTGCCTCCTGATGAATGAGGATAAGAGGCTTATGGAATTATCAACCCCAACCAATTCCATTTTGCCAGTACTTTCACTGTTGATTTGTTGTTGTTCAGCCGCTAAGTCCTGTCTTACTCCTTGCAACTCCTTGGACTGCAGCACACCAGGCTTCCCTGGCCTTCACTATTTCCCAGAATTTGTTCAAACTCATGTCCATTGAGTTAGTGATGCCATCCAGCCATCTCCTTCTCTTTTGCCCTCTTCTCCTCTTACCCTTAATCTTTCCTAAGCGTCAGGGTCTTTTCCAATGAGGCAGCACTTTACATCATGTGGCCAAAGTACTGGAGTTTCAGTTTCAGCATCAGCCCTTCCAATGAATATTCAGGGTCGATTTCCTTTAGTATTGATTGGTTTGATCTCCTTGCAGTCCAAGGGACCCTCAAGAGTCTTTTCCAGCACCACAATTCAGAAGGATCAGTTTTTCAGCACTCAGCCTTCTTTATGGTCCAATTGTCACATCCATGCATGACTAATGGAAAAGCCATAGCTTTTACTATACTCAACTTTGCTGGCAAAGTGATGTCTCTGCATTTTAATATGTTGTCTAGGTTTGTCACAGCTTTTCTTCCAAGGTGCAAGCATCTATTAATTTTGTGGCTACAGTCACTGCCTGCAGTGATTTTGGAGCCAAGAAAATAAAATCTGTCACTGTTTCCACTTTCCCTACATCTATTTGCCTTAAAACAATGGGAGTGGGTGCCATGATCTTAGTTTTTTGAATGTTGAGTTTTAAGCCAGCTTTTTCATGCTCCTCTTTCACCCTAATCAAGAGGCTCTTTAGTTCCTCTTCAGTTTCTGCAATAAGGGCGGTGTCATCTGCATATCTGAGGTTGTTGATATTTCTCCTAGCAATCTTGGCTCCAGCCTGTGATTCATACAGCCTGACATTTGTCATGATGTACTCTGCATATAATTAAATAAGCAGGATAGCAATATACAGCCTTAATGTCCTCCTTTTCCAATTTTGAACCAGTTCATTGTTCCATGTTCAATTCTAATTGTTGTTTCTTAACCTGGATACAAGTTTCTCAGAAGACAGGTAACACAGTCTAGTATTCCCATCTCTTTAAGAATTTTCCAGTTTGTTGTGATGCAGTCAAAGGTTTTAGTGTATTCAATGAAGCAGAAGTAGATGTTTTTCTGGAATTCCCTTTTCTATGATCCAGTGGATGTTGGCAATTTGATCTCTGATTGCTCTGCCTTTTCTAAATCTGTAGAAGTTCTCTGTTCACATACTGCTGATGCCTAAATTGAAGTATTTTAGCATTACCTTGCTAGCATGTGAAATGAATACAATTGCACTGTAGTTTGAACATTCATTGGCATTGCCTTTTTTGGTGTTGGAATGAAAACTGACCTTTTTCAGTCCTATGGGCCACTGCTGAGTTTTCCAAATTTTCTGACACATTGAGTGCAACATTTTAACAGCATTACCTTGTAGGTTTTAAATAGCTCAGTGGATTTCTGTCACCTCCTTTAGCTTTGTTCACAGTAATGCTTCCTAAGGCCCACTTGACGTCACACTCCAAGATGTCTGACTCTAGGTGAGTGGCCACACCATCATGGTTATCTGGGTCATTAAGATCTCTTTAGCACAGTTCTTCTGTGTATCCTTGCCGTCTCTTACTCTGCTTCTGTTAGGTCCTTGCCATTTCTGTCCTTTATTGAGCCCATCTTTGCATGAAATGTTCCTTTGGTATCTCTAATTTCCTTGAAGGGATCTCTCATCTTCTCCATTCTGTTGTTTACTTCTATTTCACTTCTTCATTGATCACTGAGGAAGGCTTTCTTTATCTCTCTTTGCTATTCTTTGGAACTCTGCATTCAGATGGCTATGTCTTTCCCTTTCTCTTTTACCTTTCAATTCTCTTCTTTTCTCAGCTATTTGTAAGGCCTCCTCAGACAGCCACTTTGCCTTCTGCATTACTTTTTCTTAGGGATGGTTTTGGTCACCACCTCCTGTACAATGTTATGAACCTCTGTCCTTAGTTCTTTGATTCTGTATACCAGATCTAATCCCTTAAATCTATTCATCACCTTTGCTGTATAATCCTAAGCAATTCGATTTAGGTCATACCTGAATGGTCTAGTGGTTTTCCCTACTTTCTTCAATTTAAGCCTGAATTTTGCAATAAAGAGCTCATGATATGAGCCACAGTCAGCTCCAGCTTTTTTTGTTTTTGTTTTTTTTACTGACTGTGTAGAGCTCCATCTTTGGATGCAAAGAATATAATCAATCCGATTTCAGTACTGACCATCTGGTGATATCTATTTATAGAGTAGTCTCTAGTGTTATTGGAAGAGGGTGTTTGCTATGACCAGTGCGTTCTCCTGGCAAAACTCTATTAGCCTTTGCTATGCTTCATTTTGTACTCCAAGACCAAACTTCCCTGTTATTCCAGGTATCTGTTGATTTCCCAATCCCCTATGATGAAAAGGACATCTTTGTGTGTGTGTGTGTGTGTGTGTGTGTGTGTTAGTTCTAGAACATCTTATAGGTCTTCATACAACCATTCAGCTTCAGCTTCTTTGGCATTAGTGTTTGGGGAATAGACTTGGATTACTGTGATTTTAAATGGTTTGCCTCAAAAATGAACCAAGATCATTCTGTTGTTTTTGAGATTGCATCCAAGAACTGCATTTCAGACTCTTGTTGACTATGAGGGCTACTCCATTTCTTCTGAGGAATTCTTGCTCTCAGGAGTAGATACAATGGTCATCTGAATCATTATTGAGAAGCAAATCCCAAATATCCCATCATGTCCTGTTTCTCCTAAAAAGAACCTGTATCTCTAAAAGACAGGACAGGTCACTTACTCCTCAGCAGTGGTGCCTTTCCTTCCCTCCCTCATACCTTCCTGTGTTTATCGACATCACAGTACTTTTCTATCTTTTTGTTCATTGTTTCTTACTTTATTGTCTGTCTCTCTCTCCAGTCCCACAAATGTCAGGCCCTTGAGAGCAGGGCCTCTGTCTGTTTGTTTACATTAAAAATCAAGGCCCTTTATAACAACTGTATAGAGTACAACCCTCAGAAACTGTGAATCACAGTATTGTACATTGGTAACCTAAGAAATATTGTATATCAAGTGATCTTAAATAAAATAAATAAATAAATGAAAACATAAAACCTAACTACCAGAGCTCTACGTAGTGTCTGGTACATGGTACATGTCAGAAGCAGAAAGAGAAGAAAAGTTGCTTCTGCCCAAGTGTTAGCTCTGCTTCCAATAGCAAACAGAATGGGAAGGACAGATAAGTGAACATGTCCGCTGACTTTCTTCTCATGTGATTTTCTTTTAGATAAAAAGCCCATCTCTATGAATCAAGGAAAGTTAATTTGCCCAGGACATATATTTGACAAGGCTGGACAGTAAGTATTTAGGGTTGGGAGGCCATTTGGGCCAAGAATGTAGGAAGTCATCTGCTGGGCAACACATGTCTTTCTCAGGAGAGCTCAGGTCACCCTCTGCACCTGGCCTGGTTGGTGGTCCCTCAAGGGGCTCAGAGACCCACTCAGGCTGTGCTGAGGGCAGGATTTGGAATATGTGCAACCAGGGATGGTAACTTTACTCCAGGCAGCTTTTCCAACGGACTCCAACATAATTTGTACATACAGAGGAGTCAGAATGGTGACACAATTCAGCCATTCCTGGTGACTTAGCTCATGGCGGAGTACATATGACCCCATTCAGGACTCCTCATTGTCTGATAACCTTCATGCAGAGGCCAATCTCATGGTGCTTGGGGATAAACTCCCCTTAACCCTACAGATTGCTCTCCAGTAACCCTGATTGGCTGATGTTCAAAGTCATTACCATGAGAAGGACTGTGGGCTATGGACAGAGCCCAAAAAAACTATCTCTTTGACCTGGTGGTTACCCTCTGCCTTTCTGTGCTTTAGGGAGGTTTTCATTGATTACAGCCTGAACAATGGTGTCAGCTTTGTAGGCGAAGCCTTGAAAATTGTCAGCAAGGATTGTGTGAAGGACAGGGTGGGACTGCGGGAACCTCAGTGGACTGCAGCTTGGGAAGAAGAAACAGAAGATGCAGGCGCATCCTGGGAAGAGGAGGTGAGGGGAGCAAATTCCTCAAGAAAGGCCAAGCATCTCTGGCAGCACCTCACTGCCAGATAGGTGCCCTTATCCCTTCACCAGGTTTGCAAAATTCACGGTAAACTCTTCTATAAGGGCACTGAGGCTGTAGGCATCTGTCCAGGCCTTGCGGATACTCTGCTCTCTCTGGCAACCATGTCATTGAAGGCCCTTCAAAGGGACCAATTCTAGCCCTAAGCAGACTCCAGAAACAGTGCTGAGGCTCTGTGTGCCCTGAACCCACCATGCCACCTCCCCTAACCCAAGGCTTGTGGTGGGGAGCTCAAGGCTGCAGCCTGGATTCCAGCTGAGGTGAGTTGGAGAGGATGGGATACTGTGTACTAGGAAAACAGAGTCCAGGTGCCCTGAGACCCCTTGGCTCAAATCAAGGTGCAAGGCTCGAGGATCTGGAGGGTGGGAGAGCTGTGGCCATGCCCACTCAGGGTGTGTCTTCACTGCACTGGCGCAGCAGCAAACAGGGCTCTGAACCCACTCATGACCATCATAGCCCCCAGCCTCCCAAGACTGTTTGGGGGAACACTGGTGGTCACTTTGCAGAGGTCGTCAGCCTCCCTTCTGCCTCTCCTCCTTTCTCATGCTCCTCCACTGTCCCTCTCTGCTAAACCAGCTCTGTCCTCTGCCCTCTGTTCCTGGGGAGTTTGCAGGACTGTGGGGAGGGCAGGGCTCAGCTCAGGAAGAGGAAACTGGAAACAAAAGGCTGCTCCCAGGGGTCTGCCTTTCCCAGCTCTACAACTCCATGCCACTTAACCTTGGGCAGCCCGACTTGGGCGACAGAGCCTGTCAGCCTGGAGTGAGGTTTCTCTGGGAGGAGGGATGCCTGTGCCTAATGCCACTGCCCCTGTGTCCAGTCCCAGCTGGTGTGGGTTCTTGTAGTGTGACAGTCCTCGTTTGTCTCCCCTGAACCCTGCATATCCTCCTGTCGATCTGAGACTGAACCTCCACTTTTCCCACTAGAGTCTTGCACCTGACAGCTGTTTGTCCACAGGCACATTGAGAAGAGAACTCTGAAGCTGCCTGTGGCTCTGGGCCCAACACAGGGTCGCCCTCAGCCTGACCGGGCCTCTCCTTCTAGCCTCTCTGTTTCCTGGGCACAGGCTCTTCTCCCTGCCCTTCTGCTTCTCTCCAACACAGCCGTTGACGTGGGGAAGAGCTGGGCAATGCAGGCCCATGTATGTAGTACACGCACCCTTAGTTAAGAACAACAAGAGTACAGAGCTCATTCTCTAAGCCCCCATGTGGACATGTCCTATACTGGACTATAACCTCTGTCTGACATGCTCAAGTACCCACTTACTTCCTCACCACAGATGTGAGACTGAGGCTCTAAGACAGGGAGTAGCTTTGCCTGAGGTTGCAAAGCTGAGAAATGGGGGAGAGAGGCTATGGCAAGGTGAGTTGGGTGTCCTGTCTCTGCTATTGCGCCCCTACTCCCAGGGCCCTGCAGCCTCCCTCTCACTCATATGTGTATTGTAGTTTGTTGTGGTCCTCACAAAATCCTAGTGCTCTCAGCCAAAGCAGGCAGTGAGGGCTGGGCTGTCCCCCCTTGGAAGACTGGGCTTCCTTGATAGGGCTCTGGGGAGAGCCTCTGAGCAGGGCCAGTGATAGGGTATTTAGCCAAGGGCTGCACAGTGGCTCTCTGGGTACCAGCCATGATCTCCTAGCCCCACTCTGAGGAGAAGGAGACTTGTGAAGTCTAGTGTTGGAAGTGCATATTGGGTACACAGGAATAAGTCACCCAAGTCAACCACTGGTCTTTGGCTTGTGTGCTCTCTACAGTATGAGCCTACAGAGCCTACAACTGTCCCAACAACTACCACGACAACCACAAAGCCTACAACTGTCACAACGAGGAGGACAACTACAACTACGATGCCTACCACAGTCTTGACAACAACACCGACAACCAGAAGGACAACACAGAAAACCACCACAACACCTACCACAGTCAGGACAACAACAACAACAACATGGAAGACCACAACACCTACCACAGTCAGGACAACAACAACAACAACACGGAAGACCACAACACCTACCACAGTCAGGACAACAACAACAACACGGAGGACCACAACACCTACCACAGTCAGGACAACAACAACAACAACACGGAGGACCACAACACCTACCACAGTCAGGACAACAACAACACGGAGGACCACAACACCTACCACAGTCAGGACAACAACAACAACAACACGGAGGACCACAACACCTACCACAGTCAGGACAACAACAACAACAAGAAAAACAACAACAACAACGACAACACGGAAGACCACAACACCTACCACAGTCAGGACAACAACAACGCGGAGGACCACAACGCCTACCACAGTCAGGACAACAACAACACGGAGGACCACAACGCCTACCACAGTCAGGACAACAACAACAACAACAACAAGAAAAACAACAACAACAACACGGAGGACCACAACGCCTACCACAGTCAGGACGACAACAGCATGGAGGCCCATAAGGCCTTTCACCGTCCGGACGACAACAGCATGGAGGCCCATAAGGCCTTTCACCGTCCGGACGACAACAGCATGGAGGCCCATAAGGCCTTTCACCATCCGGACGACAACAGCATGGAGGCCCATAAGGCCTTTCACTGTCCGGACAACAACATGGAGGCCCATAAGGCCTTTCACCGTCCGGACGACAACAGCATGGAGGCCCATAAGGCCTTTCACCGTCCGGACGACAACAGCATGGAGGCCCATGAGGCCTTTCACCGTCTGGACAACAACAACAACATGGAGGCCCATAAGGCCTTTCACCATCAGGACGATGACAACAACAACAACACGGAGGACCACAACACCTACCACAGTCAGGACAACAACAACAACAAGAAAAACAACAACAACAACACGGAAGACCACAACACCTACCACAGTCAGGACAACAACAACAACAAGAAAAACAACAACAACAACAACACGGAAGACCACAACACCTACCACAGTCAGGACAACAACAACAACAACACGGAGGACCACAACACCTACCACAGTCAGAACAACAACAACAACAACACGGAAGACCACAACACCTACCACAGTCAGGAAAACAACAACACGGAGGACCACAACACCTACCACAGTCAGGACAACAACAACAACAACACGGAAGACCACAACACCTACCACAGTCAGGACAACAACAACACGGAGGACCACAACACCTACCACAGTCAGGACAACAACAACAACAACAACACGGAGGACCACAACACCTACCACAGTCAGGACAACAACAACAAAGAAAACAACCAGAACAACAACAAGGCCTACCACAGTTAGGACAACAACAACGACAACGACAACAACAAGGGAAACAACAAGGAGGATGACAAGGTGTACCGCAACGCCTACCACTGTAGGGACAAGCAGGACAACGACGACAACAATGACGATGACAACGACAACAGTGGCCACAACAACCACGACCATGACAGCGACAATCCCCACCACTTTCACAAAGACAACAACCTCTGTGACTACAGTTGTCACCCAGAGACCGGTTCCCAGCAGTCCTTTCTTGTATGCTACATTCATCCCCTCGCTGACTGTGATCCCACTGGTGCTTATCTGTATCTGCTGCTACAAGAGGGTGAGTGACCCCTACCAGAACAGCCCCTGTCCAGCCCTCCCCAACCCCCTGAGACACCAGACACATGCCTGCCCCATGATGCTGCTCTTGGCAGGTTCCCATCAGCTCTGAGGCCCTCACACCAGCAAACAAGGCACAGACTCTGTCTTTCCATATCTGGGCAGAGACCCAGCCTGGGCATCCAGGGGGCTGCCTGCCTCATGCTTTCACATTCAAAGGGAAGGGATCTGTGGGCTGTCCCAGCCCTGGGGAGGGGGGGACACTGGACCCTCTGAGACCAAGGCTGTCCTATAGCAGTCAAGAGTCTGAAGGACTCAGGTGGACCAAAGCCCCTGAAGTTTTTGCTGCCGGGGGAAGGAGCGGAGTCTGCAGGAGTGGCTGTGCCTCTGAAAACAGAATGGACCCCTGCCCGTGTCTGGAGTTTTCTGGCACTCTTTATCAGTCTTCACTAAGTCACCAGGATGTGCAAGGCCCTATGCTGGGCACAGAGGGGCAGATATGAAGCACCCATCACACTTGCCCACAGGACCTCACTGTCTGGTGTCTCATCTGACATTAGTACCTGGGTGGGGGGCGGGCATTGAGGGTAAATGTCACCCTCAGAGGGTGTGACAAGTGCCCCGGTCATGAAAAGAATAGAGACTGGCCCTGGGGAAGGAGGGGAGACAGAGGGCATGGCCAGCCGGGTTTGCAAGAGCACAGGGCAGAGCTGGGTGAAGAAGAGGAAAAAGCAGAGCTGAGAAAGGACAAGCAAAGCAGCATAGAAACCAGGAGATCGGGTTTCTGCAAAGAGCGAGAAGTGAGGAGAGACAGCTTGGTGAGATGGAAGTGGACCATCATCCCTGAGGGCTGTTAGGCTGGGGGCAGGCTCAGGGGGATGAGGGATGAGGAGGAATGTGGGGAGTGTTCTTTTGTTTTCATGTGATGTCAGGGCCGCTGATGAAAACTTCCCATTGGGGCCTCTACCAGGGACAAGGGGTTTTAGACTGCCCATCTCCCCCTTGAGTCTACACAGAGGTATGAATTCCCATTGAAAATGAAGGAGCCTGAGGCTCAGGAAGGTGAAACTTGTTGGCCGTCGCTCAGGCAATGTAGTCTGTAACCCCGAAACCCATGTTTTGTGGCTGAGCCACAGTCCTTCATGCCCCATCCACCCTATTTATGTCTCTTTAACATCTTAGGTCATCAAGGAGCCACCATCAGCCCCAAGACCAGAAAAGGTAAGCGATGTGTTTGGTTCAGATGTTGTCAGCATGCCAGCCACACACACTGCTCTGCGCAGAGAGGCCTCTGCTGCCCAGGCCTCTTGCAACCCTCTAGTTCCCACCTACGTGGGCAGAGAGAACTGGCAGAAAGAAGAGGGCAACAGAAGGAAGAGAAGGACCCTAGAGAGGATGTGAGACTCATAAATGGCACCCAGACACTGTTCCCCAACCCCCAACACAGCTTGATTCAGGGCCTTTAGCAATGAATTCAACAATGTGGGGTGGCCTGTTTCAGGAACAGCTATATTCTCTCCTGATATCAATGGGCTTTTTGAAATTCCCAAAGGACTGTTTATAAGATGGTCCTTTCCAGGACTCAGGTAAGTTTTGGGAAAGGATCCTCAGGTTTCAGGGACTTGGTCCCCCTCCCTGGGCTCTGATGTATGTTGGACTTTGTTTCCTTGTTCTTCATCCCTGGCTCATTTCAGGTGAGGGTCTCGGTGGGGTTGGCCTTTGGGGACTAGGGGCTTAGGAGGTGGGGAGGGAATCTTATCTGACATTTAGGTGTGAGCCCAGATGAGCACAGGGACAAAGGGTCAGGAGAGGATGCTGTGGCAGATTCAGGGTGGGGACCCAAACCAGGGCCCATAAGAAGCACTTAGAGCAAGGGACTCATGTCCCAAGTCAGGGGGACCAGGGTTTGAGATCTACTGGCAAACAGGGTCTCTGCCAGGGCTGGCATCAACACTGGCTGCAGTGTGGGGCCTGCGGAGGCTGGATCTGCCAGAAGTGGGTGAATGTAGCCCTGCCAGCTGCTAATGCTACATGCTGGACAGCCTCCATCACGTGGCACAGCCTCACACCCAGCTTCTCCTACAAGGGTGGCCTCTGGGAACAAGGAAACAGGACAGAGTTTGTTGATCTTTGGAGAGAGCCATCTTCATAAAATAAATGGGCTTGGTGTGTTTCTACATGGAGACCACTGTCTTATGTGCCAGGTGCTGCTCATTTCTCCTTGATTCTCCAACAAGCATCTGCTGAGTGGCCAGTACTTGACCGGAGAAGGCAATGGCAACCCACTCCAGTACTCTTGCCTGGAAAATCCCAGGGATGGGGGAGCCTGGTGGGCTGCCATCTATGGGATCACACAGAGTCGGACACAACTGAAGCGACTTAGTAACAGCAGCAGCAGCAGCAGCTTGACAAGTGCCAGGGCAACAGATATCATGTGTCTGCACCCAGGAGCTGCCACACAAGGACTCAGATAATGATTCCTCTTTCTCACAGCCATGCCCTGTACAGACCACAGTGATTGTCTCCTGCTGTGAGTGCCAAGAAGACAGGATAAGCCAGATGGAGGTGAGAAAGACCCATAGGAGGAGAAGAATGATCCTTCTCAAGGCTAGAGGTTTGGAGGAGCAGGGGGGCCATCGATCCACATGGATTTGGGCCTAAAAGACCTGGCTTGGATGGACATGAGCTTTAGTGGGCTCTGGTCTCCCGCCTCTTGGTGACAGAGCAAATCCAGAAGCTCTTCCCACCCCAGCGGCTCAGGGTGAGACAAAGAGCTGAATGCTCAAGCACTCACTGCCTCCAGCCGTCCCAGCACCAGGGTCTTCCCCTTGAACAGGCCCAGGATTCTGGATGTTGGTGGCTGACTCACAGCTGGCCAATTCCTAGTTCTCACAGAGATTGTCGTCAGCTCTGACAATGTCCTGAGTTTCACCAGAGAGTGATTGGATGAGAGAAAAGAAACAATGACAAAGAGACACACACAAGTCAGGGGGAGAAAGCAAAATAAAAAGAAACTTCTGAGCCAAGATGCTACCACCGTTAAAATCGCTGTGGGAAGTGCCCACAGCTCCAGTCTGCTCAGTGAGAGAGGCAAAGGCCTTACTGCAGGTTCTTGTGGCGCCTGAGATGGGGTGACAGGAAACAGCAGAAGGAGGGAAGCTGAGGACACTTCCTTCCCCTGGGTGACTGAGATCCCTGCTGGCAGGAGGCTGAGAGATGACAGGCAGGGCCACAGGTGGCAGGTGTGAGGAAGAAAGAACCACCATCTCTGGGTTCAGCTTTGCCCTCCTCACTCTGGTGCTGCCTCTGTCCCTGTGGGGTCCATTGCTTCCTCCTGGGAGCTTCAGATGGCAGCTGGAAGGCCAGCCCCACGTCTCTCCTGACAGTCACTGTGGGGGCCCAGGAGAGCCAGAGCTCGCCTTCCAAGAGGGAGGAAGCCACCTGCCAGGGACTTGTTCCCACTCAAAGGACCAGCCCCGCATCCTACACCACCAGGTCCACTTTCCGGCCTGTTTTTTGCTTTCCTCATCTTCCTCTTTCTCCCCAGTATCGGGACCCTTCCCCCTGAGCAGGGAGCGGGTCTCTCCCCTGCATTCTCCCTTTCTGCCCCCACATGCAGGCCCTCTTCCCACTCCTTCACCTCCTGCCTGGCCCCATGCCCACCGTCTTTCTCTTTGAGGACCTCTCCCTGGCTGCTGCATACCTCCTCCAATCTTTGACTTTTTTTTTTTTTTTAATTCAAAAGCAGCCCCAACATCTCCTCCTACACCTAAAGCACTGATTTGTTCCAGAATCCAATACAGTCTGTGACCCACAGAGTCCGTCTCCCAACAAACACAAAAGGTTTCCCTGCCCCCCGCCCCAGGTGAAGCCCCAGCGCCGCCTCAGCCAGGGTGTGGGGACACAGCCCTGGGGACTCGTGGGAGAGGGAGGCGGTGCTGCTCATCTGGAGGCAGCGTCTGTGCCTGCAGCTTCCTCACAACCACGTCTGCTTTGCAGGGGAAACTGGATGTTTTTTATAACTTTCTTCAGCGCTGCAGCCTGGTGCCATGGATGCAGTGTCCAAGCAGGGACATGGTAAGCAGGACACAGGGATGCTCTCTGTGGGCTGGGGTCTTGGTTTTGCCCTTGAAAATTGTTCCCTGGGACTGTAAGTCAGAGAACTCTGTCCCAGCATCTGCTGAGAGAAACACCCAAGATGTAGAAAGACCTGGAGGTCATGAGCCTCCAGATGATTCTTCACATGGCACCCAAGCATTTCCCCTGCATCCTCACCAAGGATATTAGATCTGTTGTTCTCCAGAACAATGCCCAGAACTTCTAAGCCTCAGTAAAAAAGGGCTGAGAGGCCTATTGGCCTTCCATCCATTGTCCCTCCCCACTACCTACCCACCGCTGTGGACTGCTGGCTGCACCCCACCCGTGAGACCCTCCTGGGCTGGTCACTCAGGTACCGGGAGTGGTGGAGGACATGGTGACACCCCCTCCCCAATGTTGTCTGGCCAACACTGACTGCGTTTACCAGGTTGTAAAGATGCCCTCCTTGCGTCAGTGTCTGTGACAATGGGGAGAAGCCAAATCATTCCAGTTGTTATTTTCCAAAATTAATAATGATGGATAATTTTGTTGCATCTTTTCTGTGGGTCAGTTGCTAAACCAAGAGTGTTTTCACTGCTTTAATCCTCCCAGTAACTGCATAGGTAGATACTACCTAGATAGCATATTGAAAAGCAGAGACATTACTTTGCCAACAAAGGTCCCTCTAGTCAAGGCTATGGTTTTTCCTGTAGTCATGTAGGGATACGAGAGTTGGACTGTGAAGAAGGCTGAGTGCCGAAGAATTGATGCTTTTGAACTGTGGTGTTGGAGAAGGCTCTTGAGAGTCCCTTGGACTGCAAGGAGATCCAACCAGTCCATCCTAAAGGAGATCAGCCCTGGGTGTTCATTGGAAGGACTGATGCTGAAGCTGAAACTCTAGTACTTTGGCCATCTCATGCGAAGAGTTGACTCATTGGAAAAGACTCTGATGCTGGGAGGGATTGGGGGCAGGAGGAGATGGGGACGACAGAGGATGAGATGGCTGGATGGCATCACTGACTCGATAGACATGAGTTTAAGTGAACTCCGGGAGTTGGTGATGGACAGGGAGGCCTGGCATGCTGTGATTCATGGGGTCGCAAAGAGTCAGACACGACTGAGCGACTGAACTGAACTACTATCCCAGCTTTACCAAGGGGGAGCTGACCCACAGAGAGGTTGAGTGACTTGACCCAGGTCACAGAGGCTGGGAGGAACAAAGCTGAACTTGAATTCTGAGCCTGGCCATTCTCACTGCTCTGCGCCCTTTCAGTTCAGCATTCATGGTCTCATGATGGTTACTCCCACACCACCAGAGATCTGCCCTCCCCAGGCCTCCAGATTCAAAGAGGTACTGCTCCTGGTTCACCTGGGAAGCACCTGGGCATCGTATTTTTGGGTGTTCTCAGGCACAGACCTTTTTACAGACTGGGCCAGGGGTCTGGAGGATGTTCTGGTTCCAGGGTCTGTAGTTGGGCTGCACTGACTGTATTCACTGAGTCAGGCAAACGCTGGCTCAGGTGGCTGGTCAGGTGGGTGTTAGAGGCTCTGGACAGGCTGGAAGCCTCTGGACACTGCTGGGGACACAGCTGACGCGTGCTCCCACCCGCCAGAGACGCTGCTGGGGACAGAGGCACCAGTGCAGCTGGGCTCCTGGCTGTGGGTCCACATAGAGCCCTCAGGCCCAGCCTTGCCTCACAGGAGCCCCATTCTCCACGCGTCTCTCGCCTGCTCTCTGGGGACTTGAAAGCCCTGAATGTGTCCGTGAGCGCCTGCTTGGCCAGATCACAGTCTGTGACAGGGTGACGCTTAAGCTGAGA
>SJYQ01041880.1:138670-150789 GCA_006410935.1 Redunca redunca
TCACCTCCTTGGGGCCATATTCTCCCTGTTATGAATACATAGAATAAGAAAAGACATAATTAAGTTCTAATAGAAATTGTAAAGAAAGTGTAATTACAGATAGAAACATAAAAATCAAACATTCTGAAAACTTTATACCGATATATGTGAATAGATAATCAAATTCCAAGAGAAACATGATATTTGAAATGACTGATAAATAAATGGAAGCACTCGGTAATCCAGTGTGTTATTCTGCTTGGGCTGTCACACAAATACCAGAGACTGGGTGACTGAAACAATGGAGATTTGTTTTTCCCAGGGTTCTGGAGACTGGACACCTAAGGTCCATGCGTCCGCAGGGTTGGGTTCTGATGGGACCTCTCTTCCTGTACTGAGGCCACCTTCCTGCGACGTTCCCCACTGCCTTTTCTCTGTGACTGCATGGAGAAACAGATGTGGTGGCCCTTCCTCTTCTCATGAAGACAACAAGTCTGTAGCATTAGGGCCCAAACTTCTGATCTCATTTAACCTTAATCATGTCCCTAAAGCCCCTGTGTCCAAAAGCAGTCACGTTAAGGATTAGGGCTCAGTCTATTAATTTGGCAGGAGGGGCACAATTCAATTCGTAGCACTTAGTAAATGTTTTTAAAAGTTGTATCAGTGGTTTAATATCTTCCCACACACAGACACACACAAACACTAAGTAGAGAAGATATACAAAATACAAGCAACAGACTCTCAGACACAGAAAACAGACCTATGTTGCCAAAGGGGACAAGAAGGGAAGGAGTGACAAATTACAAGCATGGGATTTACAAGTGCAGAAGACTATCCATATACGGACAAGCAACAAGAATTTCCTGTGTAGCACAGGGGGTTATATTCAATATCTTTAATAGCTTGTAATAGGACATAATCTGAAAAATAAAACTATATTACTTTGCCGTATACTGAAATTAACACCATATTGTAAATGAATACTCTTCAGTTTTTTTAAAAGATGTTGAATAAACAATATATAAAAATGTGACAATACCAAAGTCATGAAGAATGTGCAATAATTAAAACCTATTTATGACGTCAGAAGTATACCCTATCTCATCATATCATCCCATCATATCATATATTTAAGATGTTCCATTATTTTAAATATCTTTCCAACAACAACGAACGGAAAACAAGAACAGCAGTGATTGCTAACAAGTATCTTCCATTATAGGTATTTATAGTAGTGGCGGGGTGTCACGCTGCCGTTAGGGCAAGGCTGTTAGCACAAGACCTTGTTGCGAGATGGTTAGTAGCCACGGTTAGAGGTCCCGCTGCTCCAGCAGTCAGCCTGACAGAGACCCCTGTGGCGGAGAGTATGGTGAGAAGCAGGTCCAGGCTTTCACCCTGGGGCCCTCCAGGGCCTCCAGAATCAGGCCGGCAGGTGAGTTGGGGGCAGGAGGCAGGCTAGGGCTGTATCCTGTAGAGCTCGAGAGCCCTCACCACGGCCGCCCACTGACCAGACCCGGGCTTCGAAGCAGCGGCCGCCCCCGCCCCATCCCTCCTCCGCGGCCCAATGCAGGGAACAGCATCCGTGGGTCGCAGCTCACGTCTGGGCGGCTTTGGGAGCCTGAGGGCCAGCAGCGTCCTGGGTTCCTGGCTCCCTCGGTGATGACAGCTGGTCAGGGACTGGAGACCTGGGTCTGAGGGCATCACTAGCTGAGATCTGCTTCCTCAGCCAGACCTGGACACCAGCAGGAGGATGCAGACTGGGTGTTAGACGAAAGTCCTCGGGCAGGGAAATTAGACCCCATCCGGACTCCCTCTTTTTAGCCAGGGACTGGACCTCAGAGGAGGAAAGTTGAGTCTTGGATCCTTGAACAGGTAAAATGAGGGGTAATGATATCGCTTCGTTTATGGGATTTGTTAAGTGTTAAAAGTCAAAAGGAGGCAAGGAGGCAGAATTAAATGCCTCAGCTTGCCTTTCTTGTCAGAACAGAAAAGAGCATTTCTTTGGTGAGGTTAACAGACACGTCATGCCCTGACTGTGATCTGACCTCAGGAACAAAGGATCTGACACCAAGAAATTCGCAACAACTAACTGTGTCCCAACATCACCTTTCCTATAAAAGGGCTTTCCTGAAAGCTTTCAGGGAGTTCAGGGATTTTTAAGGCGTGAATCACCTGTCTTTTTGCTCTGCAAAGGCTCTGCAGTAAACCTCTGTCTGCTCCAAGCTCAGACATTTCGACGTTGTTTGGCTTCACTCTGTGTTGGGCACGTGGACTTGTGTTCCATAACTATTTTAGATTTAATAAGAATAGATTTTTATATACGTCACTCTTTTGTGCGTACATAAGGGAACAACTTGGCTAAAATATTTCTAAACATTTTTACATTCGCAGTCTGAGTTTTTGAAACACTTTTGATTCAGGGTTGTTAATGCCCAGTGTTGCTCCGAGGAGCAGGGATAGGCCATCCCCACTCAGCCCTTTCTGATTTCTAGTCACAGAATTTGTGGGTACAACACAAAAGATCTTGTTTTATGTCACTCGGTTTAGGGTGGTTTGTTAAACAGCAGAAGATAACTGGCATGTCCTTCATTCACAAGGAACTTTGACACTCTTGCAAGACCTTCTTCCCCTTCTAGACCCTTCCATCCACTGTGTCACGAGAATGATCACTGGGACGCTCCAAGCTCCCAGTTCCTAGACGTCCTCCCAGGGGTGCTGTCCGTATCTAAGCCACCTCAGCTGCCTCCTTTCAGTTGACAGAAAGGGAGGGTTTCTCTGGGGTTTTAATGGCTGCTTGAGAGGGTTTGGAATGAGAGACAGAGGCTTCATTTTATCACCCCTCCAAAGATTCTCTGCCCGCCCTCTGGGTTTATCAACAGGAGGACAATGAGCAGAACTGCAGGTCACAAGGTCACCATGCCAACCTTCCTGGCCATCATAAGGGTCATCACAGAGAAGTCAGTCTTCTTGGGGTGGGGAAAGGGCTATCCCCCAAGGCCAACCATTTTGCCTCTTCACCTTCAGGACAGGTACTGGGGAAAGCGTCGGTGCACTATAGTTAGAGGACTGGATGTGCCAAGGTCCCTGGATACAAGTAGAGACCCTAGTGGCCCTGGCCTGAGGCGGCCTGGAGGGGTTCGGATCAAGTGGGGACTCAGGAGTGGCCAGTTAAATGGAGAGCAGTGGGCCCCGGACGCCCGGGCTCTTCCTTTTGCTGTCGCTGCCCCTTCCACTGCTGTGTGCAGAGAGCCTCCGTTACAGTGCCTTGGACTGGAGAAATTCCCACCAACACCTGTGCAAGGACTGGGGAAGTGTTCATTGCTTCTTCAGCCCAGATGAGATAAGTTTTCATGGCAGCGACGCGCAGCACAGGAGCAAGGCGAACAGGCTGTACGACTGTGATGGCGACTTCAACCTCTATTTCGTCTTGGATACGTGAGTGGCCCTCCCACCCGGCCCCGGGCGCCCCCTCAAGGCACCTCTGTCACTGACCTTACTGATGGCAGGAAGTGGTCCAAGGGGACCCCTGGCTCTGAGAAAGAAGAGGCAAGGACAGTCTTGATCAGACCCAAGGACAGATCTCTGTGACTCCCTTGTTGATGCCAAGTGACAGACGACAGACACAAAGTGCACACACGGCACGGTACAGTCTGTATGAACTGTCCGGGAGAGGTAAACCCATAGCAACGGAAAATAGATGGATGCTCACGGGGGACAGAAGGACGTGGGGGCAGGGGAGTGGTGGCGGCGGGGGTGGTGGTTGGGCACTGACTGCTGGTAGTGACAGATTTGGGGGCAGTGATAAAATTTTTTTTATGATTAGTGGTGATGGCTGCACCACGTAGTGACTAAACTGAAAACCACTGAACTGTATGTAGTCTTTCAAATGGTGAAAGTGAAGTTGCTCAGTCGTGTCCGACTCTTTGCGACCCCATGGACTATAGCCTGCCAGGTTCCTCGGTCCATGGGATTTTCCAGGCAAGAATTCCTGGAGTGGATTGTCATTTCCTTCTCCGTTCAAACGGTGACCTAGATGTTAAATAAATTCTGTGCTCGGTCATGTCCAGCTCTTTTGTTACCCCAGGAACCATAGCCTGCCAGTCTTCTTTCTCCGCGGGATTTTCCAGGCAAGAATTCTGGAGTGGATTGCCATCTCCTCCTCCAGGGGATCCTCCCAACCCAAGGACTGAACTTGTGTCTCCTGAATCTCCTGCGCTGGCAGGAGGATTCTTTACACTGAGACATCCAACAGTGACTTCATATGAAATATAAATTTTATCTCAGTTTTTTAAAGCATTCAGAGAAAAGAGAAAGGGGAAAACATTGTAGAGTTGTGTCAGGCAGTTAAATAATAAAAGTTGTAGTAATAAAATTATGTCACTTTTCTGGAAAAAAAAATGGGCAGAAGACTTGAATAGATATTTTTGCAAAGTAGATGACTAACAGGCACATGAAAAGATGCTCAGCATCGCTAATTGTTAGAGAAATACAAATCAAAACCACAATGAGGTACAGTCTCACCCCTGTCAGAATGACTATCATCAAAAAGTCTACTAAATGTTGGTGAGGATGTGGAGAGAAGGAGACTCTGGGACACTATTAGTGGTAATGCAAATTGGTATAACCACTATTAAAATCAGTATTGAGGCTCTTTACAAAACTGAAAATTGAACTACCATATAGTCCACTCATGGGTATAAATTTGAGAAGATAGATGCACTTCATCTTTTATACACAGCATAATTTCCAGTTGACAAGGCATGAAAACAAACCAAAAGCCCAACAACAGATGATTGGATTAAGAAGACATGTGATATATACATATAAATATATATATGAATATTACTCAGCCATAAAAAGTGAAATAATGCCACTTGCAGCAACATAGATAGACGAGAGATTATTATACTATGTGAACTTAAGCCAAACAGAGAAAGACAGTATTGTATGGTATCAGTTACAAGTGGAATCTGTTTAGATTATTATTATTTTATTATTGTATTATTGTTTAATAATACAAAGGAATGCATATACAAAACAGAACAGACTCACAAAGAAAACAAACTTGTGGTTACCAAAGGGGAGAGGAAATGGGGGAGAGAAAATTAAGGCTATGAGATTAACAGATACACACTGCTATATATAAAATAGATAAAAACAAGAAATTACAGGGGATTATACTCATTATCTTGCAATAATTTATAATGAAATGTAATCTGCACAAATACTAAGCCACTATACCGTACACCTGAAACACAATATTGTAACTCAACTACACTTCAGTGAAAAGATTGTTCTGAGCTCTTTGTCAGACAGTCCAAAGATCCTCATTTTTAATTGAAATATAATTGATTTACACTGTTGAGTTTCAGTCTACAGAAAACTGATTCAATATATACATATTCTTTCCATTATAGATTGTTACAAGATATTGAATACAATTCCCTATGTTGTACAGTAGGTCTTGTTGTTTATCTATTTTGTATACAGTAGTGTGTATAAGTTAATGCCAAACTCCTGATTTATTCCCTCTTCCTCCCTTCCCCTTTGGTACCGTAAGTTTATTTTCTATGTCGGTGAGACTGTTTCTGTTTTGTAAGTTCGTCTGAATCATTTCCAAGGTTCTACATATAAGCAATATCATAAGTGATATCTCCTTTATCTATTTCACTGTCAGTGGACATTTAGGTTGCTTCCATGTCTTGGCTATTGTAAATAATGTTGTTATAAACATTATGGGTATATGTATCATTTCAAATCAGACTTTTCATCTTTTCGAGATATATGCCTAGGAGTGGGATTGCTGGATCATATGGTAACTCGATTTTTAGTTTTTTAAGGACCCTCCGTACTATTCTCCGTAGTAGCTGCACCAATTCACATTCCCATCTACAGTGTAGGAGGGTTCCCTTTTCTCTACACCATCTGCAGCATTTGTTATCTGTAGACTTTTTGAAGATGGCCGTTTTGACCAGTGTGACTGCATTTCTCTAACGATTCGTGATGTGGAGCATCTTTTCATGCCCAGGCTCTTCAGGAGATGTTGCTGCTCGGGAGGGTCCTGCAGCCTCTCCCCTGAATGCCCAGGACTCTAGCAGCCCTGTGCGTTACACCTGCTCCGTGGCTTCTGTGGTCTGACCTGGTAAATTTAGAATACAGGAAAATAGGGTGGGCAAGCTGTGAATTTGGTGGCAGGAGATAATTCTTCTTCTCTCCCCAGTTCCTTAGATTTCAGAGTTCACAGCTATTAGAATGAATATATGTGTTAGACTGTGAGGACCTCTTAGATCATCAAGCCCAATTTTCACCTGTCCCCTTTTAGGAAAAAGACTCATTTTTGCCTGCTTACTTGCACCCAGTGACCAGGGTCACGCTTCCTATAGATCCAGCCCACTCTTTTTGGAGAGAGAACTGAATTTTAGATAATACTTCCTTGCGTGGAGCAACAGTAACGTTATTATATAGCTCAAAAATGACCCCATCTGGGTAGAGGGATTCTGAGGTCCACTAACGGTGCATTATTTGCTCTCTACTTTGTTTTGTTTTTCTTTTAATACTGTGTGTTCCCCAAGATTATTTCCTGCTCTAGGCTGAAAGTTCTCACTTCTCTGTAGTTGATATCCCTGTGCTTTCTACCTGACACTCACTCCCTTCAGCTTTTCCTTTGTTTTCAGATGACCCAGTGACTATACACTGGTTACCTGCTTTATATACTAACTGCATCAGCCCCTCTTTTCCTCTTTTAGTTCACAACCAACCCCATTAGGTGGGTGGGTTAGCACTTGAGGGAAAACTGAGCCTCGGAGGGCTTCCCTGTGGCTCAGTGGTCAAGAACCTGCCTGCCAATGCAGAGGCTCTAGGTTGGCTCCCTGGATCAGGAAGTCCCAGGGAAGGAAATGGCGATCCATTCCAATATTCTTGTCTGGAAAATCCCATGGGCAGAAGGAGCCTGGTGGGCTACAGCCCATGGAGTCACAAAAGAGTCAGCCACAACTTACCAACTAAACAACGAGCCTCAAAAATATGAAGCAGCATGCTCCAGAGACTAAGAGGAGATTCAGACTTGGGTCCTCCAACTCCTGGCTGCCTGGCTGCACGGCACATGGCATTTGTTGTTCTTTTTAAATCTCTTTTTAATATAATACACATAATATAAAATTTTCCTTTTATGTACATTCACAGTGCAACCATCACTACTATTCATCTCTAGGACGTTTTCATCATCACATATTGAAACTGTACACATTTTTTTCACATTTAAGGTAGCTCTGTTTCTTGCCCTTGACAAATATCTCCCCAAACCCTCTTTCCCCCCCGTCCCTGACAACCACAATTATCCTCTGTGCCTCTGAGTTTGCTTATTATAGATTCCACACACAAAAAAGGAGAAATTGTATAATATTTGTCTTCTGTGCATGGCTTATTTACTTAAGGTAATGTCTTTAACATTTGTGTCAATTTGCATTGACACAAAAGACAAAAACATTTCTTTTTAAAGACTAAATAATATTCTATTGTATGTGTATATCATGTATTCTTTATCTGTTGCTGGGCACTTAGATTGCTTCCATATTTTGACTATTGCAAATAATGTTAAAATGAGCATGAGAGCAGACATACATATCTCTTCCAGATCCTCGTTACCTGCTTTATATACTAACTGCATCAGCCCCTCTTTTGTTTTCTTTGGGTGTATACCCAGAATTCCACCTATATTTTAAGAAAAAAGAAGAAAAGATTCTTCCGTTGTTTTCATCCTCATTTCCCACTTTTTTTGCTCTCCAATGATGAGCGTGCCTCTAGCAGAGAAAGACTGAATAAGTAGAAATGAGTCAGTCCTTGAGGCAACCACTTGCTGCCTGGCTCATTGTTCCATCACGTATTCATCATGTGTAAATGGAAAGTTAACAGCGTCCAGAAAAAGGCATTACCGGAGTCACTCTCCTGTCAGGCACGGAGACATCCAGGACAATCACCATCTGTTTGAAGGCTGACTCTCTGGGGCAGAACCCTGCTTAAGATATAATACAGTCACATAAACCTGCCTGGCCTTAGCTCTCTTGCAATCCCTCTTTCTGAGCCATCCTTTTTTTTTTTTAATTGGAGAGTAATTGCTTTACGATGTTGTGTTGGTTTCTGCCATATAACAACACGAATCAGCTGTAAGTATACATATGTCCCCTCCCACGTGAACCTCCCCCTCACCCCCAACCCTATCCCAGCCCTCTAGATCGTCACAGAGTACCAAACTGAGCTCCCTGTGTCACACAGCTATTTTACAGATGGTAATATACATGTTTTAATGCTACTCTCTCAATTCCTCCACCCTCTCCTTACCCCATGTGTCTATAAGCCTGTTCTCTATGCTTGCATCTCTATTCCTACCCTGCAAATAGGTTCATCAGTGCTATTTTCCTAGATTCCATGTGTATGCATTAGTATGTGATGTTTGGCTCTCTCTTTCTGAGTTACTTCATTCTGTGCGACAGGCTCTAGGCTCATCCACCTTGCTAGAACTGACTAAAAGTCATTCCTTTTCATGGCTGAGTAACATTTCTCTGTGTATATGTACCATAACTTCTTTATCCAGTCATCTGTCTGTAGACATCTAGGTTGCTTCCATGTCCTAGCTATTGTAAACAGTGCTGCAAGGAACACTGGAGTACATATGTCTTTTTGAATTCTGGTTTGCTCGGGGGTATGTGCCCAGGAGTGGGATTGCTGGCTCATGTGGTAGCTTTATTCCTAGAAACGGTACATATTTTTAAGACTCCCCTTTCACCCCAGTTCCTGGTAATCCATGTTATATTTTCTGCATCTGTGAATTTGTCTAAGATACCACATATAAATGGGGTGAACAATAACTGGCCTATTGAGTCTCCTTTATTTCATTAGCAAAATGGTTTTGAGGTCCATCCGTGTCGTAACATGTGTCAGAATTTCGCTCCTTTCCGTGGCTGTACATAGATTTCCTTTCTTTTCTCATCTGCTGGTGAGTGCTGGGTTGTTTCCACTCTGGGGAATAGTGCTGCTGCGGACATAGCATATGCATATCTATCTGAGTTCCTACTTTCTCCAACACTTATTTTTCAAGCTGTGTGCTGTCTTCTTTTGGTAACAGCCATCCCAGCGAGTGGCCTTGTTTGCTTTTCCTAATGAACACTGATGCCGAGCGTCTTTATGCGCTTGATAACTGGCCATTTTTATATGTTCTTTGGAGATATGTCTATTCAAACCCTTTGCCCATTTTTTGAATCGGGTCCTTTGGGATTTTGTTGTTACTGTTCTTGAGCTGTAGGTGTTCTTTATATATCTGGACATCTATTCTTTACGAGATATAATTTGTGAGTATTCTCTCTTATTCTGTGGATTACCTTTTCACTTGATTAATAGCATCCTTTGCACAGTACTTTTAAATTTTCATGAGCTTTGATTTGGTTTATCTATTTATATCTTTTATTCACTGTGCTTTTACTGTCGTATCTAAAAAAATAACCACTACCAATCTAATGTCATGAAGCTTTGCCCTGTGTTTTCATCTAGGAGTTTAATGCAGGCACACCTCATTTTATTGTGCTTTGCTTTGTTGCTTTTGACAGATGCTGCATTTTTTTTTCACAAGTTCAGGGGTTTTTGGCAATTTTTCATTGAGCAAATTTATTGGCTCAGTTTTCCTAACAGCATTATATTTTAATTCTAGTATGTACATTGTTTTTAGATATAATGCTATTAAACATGCAATCAATTCAGTTGAGTCACTCAGTCATGTCCGACTCCTTGCAACCCCATGGACTGCAGCACGCCAGGCCTCCCTGTCCATCACCAACTCCTGGAGCCTACTCAAACTCGTGTCTGTCATGTCGGTGATGCCATCCAACCATCTCATCCTCTGTCATCCCCTTCTCCTCTTGCCTTCAATCTTTCCCAGCATCAGGGTCTTTTCAAATGAGTCACTCTTCGCATCAGGTGGCCAAAGTATTGGAGTTTCAGCTTCAACATCACTCCTTCCAATGAATATTCAGGACTGATTTCCTTTAGGATGGACTGGTTGAATCTTCTTGCAGTCCAGGGGACTCTCAAGAGCCTCCAACACCACAGTTCAAAAGCATCAATTCTTCAGCGCTCAGATTTCTTTATAGTCCAACTCTCACACCCATACATGACTACTGGAAAAACCATTGCTTTCACTAGATAGATCTTTGTTGGTAAATTAATGTCTCCGCTTTTTAATATGCTGTCTAGGTTGAAATAGAACATGTAATTGGTTGTAATAGAACATGTAACAGATTATAGTAAAGTATAAACATAACTTTTATACGCTCCAGGAAATCAAAATTCATGTGAGTCACTTTTTTGTGGTATTTGCTTTATTTCAGTGGTCTGGAACAGAACCCACAATGTCTCCAACGTATGCCTTTAGTTTTAGGCCTTCTTACATTTAGGTCTTTGATCCTTCTTGAAATATGTTTTGCAAATGTGCAAGGTAAGAGTTCAGGTACACTCTTTTGCATATGGACATCCAGTGAAAATATGTAGAAATACTAAAAATACTCTCCTTTCCCACATTAAATGCTCTTGGCACCCTTTTCAAAATCATTGACCGCATTTACAAAGACACGTTACTGGAAACTGTTCTAGTCTTTTGTTCTGTATGTCTGTTCTTCTGGCATTACCACCCTATTATGATCACTGTAGATTTGTAATGATGTGAGTCCTCCTATCATGTTCTTCTTTCTCAAGACTTCTCTAACTCTTTGAAGGTCTTCTGAGATTCATATGCACTTTAGAATGCATTGTTTAATTTCAGCAAAAGAAGGCTACTGAGATTTTGGTAGAGATTTCACTGAATCTGTAGGTAGCCTTACTAGTAATTTCAGCTTAACAATATTGTCTCCAGCCCATTTCTTTCCAATGATTTATCTTCTTGAATTTCTTTCAGCAATGTGTTACAGTTTTTGTGTACAAATCTTTTGTCTTCTTGGTTAAATTTTGTTTCTATTAGATGCTATTTCAAATGGAGTCGAATTTATTTCTTTTTTTGGAATGTTAATTGCTATTATATAGAAATGCAATGATTTTTTATAGCTTGATTTTGTATACTGAAACTTTGATGATATTTTTTATTAACTAACAGGTTTTTTAATAGAATCTTTGAGAGTTTTTACATGTAAGATCATATTATCCAAGAAGAGAAGCACTTTCACATCTTCTTTTTCAATCTGTATAATTTTATTTCTTTTCCTTGCTTGCTTGTTCTAGCTAGGACTTCCAATGCTATGTTAAATAGAATTAACACAAGTGGCATCCATATGTTGCTCTTGATTTCAGGGTAGAAGCTTCTCATCTTTGACCATGATGTGATGGTTTTACACTTTTCATATATAGCTTTTATCATGTTGGGGAGTTTTCTCTATTCTTAATTTGAGTGTTTTTTATCAAGAAAGAGTGTTGGATTTTATCATACTCTTTTCCTACTTGAATTGAGATGATCATGTATTTTGATTTCTTCATTTGATTAATGTGGGATATTACATTTATATGATTTTTGTACGTAGAACCATTTTTGAATTGGAGAAATCCTACTCGGTCACAGTATGTAAACATTTTAATATTCCGCTGGATTCAGTTTCCTAGTATTTTCTTGAGGATTAGTGCATCAATCAATTAAGGACAATTGGTATTCTGCACTTGCAGTGTGTGGCTTTGGTATCATGTAATACAGCCCTCATAGAGTGACTTTGGAAGTGTTCCCTCATCTTCAATATTTTGAAGAGTTTAGAAAGAGTTGTTGTTGACTCTTCTTTAAAAGTTTGGTAAAATTCACCCTTGAAATCATCTAGTCCTTGGCCACTATTGTTGGGATATTTTTCTATTCATGATTCAATCTTTTCACTAGTTATTGACCTATTCATATTTTTCATGATTGGATTTTGGTTGATTGTATATTTCTAGTAATTTGCCCATTTTGTTTAGGGTATCAAATTTTTTGAATAGAAATATTCATAGTATTACCTTATAATCCTTTTATTTTTTGGTAATCAGTAGTAGTATTTCATTTTTTGATTTTAGTAATCTGAGTTATTCCATTTTTATTAAAATCAATCAATAATCAGAATAGGCTTTTTTTTTTTTTTTTTTTT
>SJYQ01041880.1:151100-224348 GCA_006410935.1 Redunca redunca
AACCACAAGTCTGTTCTCTATGTCTGTCGGTCTCCAGCTGTGATTTGACATCTAAATTTTTTCAGTATCAAATATGATATTGGAAATAAACATCTTTTCAGATAAGATATTTTTATCCTCCTTTTCTTTCCTTTAGGATAAATCTTCAAAAATAGGATTATCTATGTATCTTAATTTTTACAATTCAATATATTATGCCAGTTAGTTTACAAAGGTGAATAATCCTTTCTCCAACCATAGAAGAGCTTTCTAGATTCACCTAAATTTTACCGTCAAATGGACATCTATCTATCTCTCTGCAATTTAATATGTAAAAATGATATTTTGTTCATGCTCTTATTTCCATTCAATTGATTACTAGTGAAATCATTTTAACAAATTAATAATTATATTTCCTTCTTTGTTCCTTACAACAATTTTTTACTTAAAATCTACTTCATCTAATATAATCACACCATCTCTCTTTGAGTTTCTTTTAACATGGAATATTGAGCCTCTTTTCTTTTCAAATATTCATGTCCCTACATAAAAGTGAGTCTCTTGTAGACAGCATACATGTAGACCTTTTTTTAAAAGCTGGAGTAGAGTTGCTTTACAACATTGTTTTAGACTCTGCTGCAGAGCAAAGTGAATCAGCTATACATAGACATATATATATATATCCTCTTTTTTGTGATTTCCTTCCCATTTGTCATCACAGAGCACTGAACGGAGTTCTCTGTGCTACACAGTCAGTTCTTATTAGTTACTTATTTTATACATGTAGTATATATACGTCAACCCCAATCTCCCAGTCCATCCCAGCAGGCCCTTCTCTCCTTGATGTCAATTTTTGCAAATCCATTCTGCCAATCTTTGAAGTCTGTCTGGAAACTTAAATTCATTTGCATTTGAAGTAATGGCTATATGGAAGGACTTCTGCCATTTTGCAGTTTGTTTTTGTTTGCCGTCTAGCTTTTTTGTCCCTTATAGTCAACACTTCTGCTTACTCATATGTTTACTAGACTTTTTTTGTAGTGACAGGTTTTGCTTTTCTTACTTTTTTTGCATTTTCTATTATAGATATTTTCTTCAAGATTATATGGACTTTAACTAATATGTTAAAGTTATAGTGATCTTTTTACAACTGAATCATCTTGCTTATAATGCTGATATAACAGAATTGTTTTGGAATTGTAAATGATGCTTGAAAAGTTTCTGATAGACACATGTTCCGTGAATGATAATTCTGAAACTGTTAGAGTCTCTGTCTTTAGCTTCCTTACCACCTCCTGACAGTTCTAGATATAACCAAGAAGAGGCAGAAGGAATGGTAGAAAAAAGAAGGATGCTCTTAGGTCTGTGAAAATGAATGGAGAAAATCACATATACATATGATATTCAGGATGTCTAGGCTCATGGTGATCTCTTGAGGTGGAAGGTTGAACTCCTGGTTGGTTTTTCTGACTCACATGCCTTATAAAAGACACGAGCCAGCACTCACCACTCACCGGGGAAGAGCCCATGACAGGGCACTAGCCTTTCGTGCCTACCATGTGCAGAACCATGGCAGAACACTTAGCTGGAGAGACCCCCATCTGCCCTCCATAACCCGGGAGTGCAGCCTGCAGAGGTGTGGGATCGCAAGGGGCTTTGGGCCCTGGTCTGGAGGGCACACTGAAGCTCTTCCCATCTGAACAGAAAGAGTCATGAGGCCCTCTAACCTCCTCATTCGCCATTCAGGTACTAAAGGCAGAGCTAATGGCGGTGAGAAACTGGAAGTAGGGTTAGGGAAGCCCTGCAGCCTCCCCTGATGGTGTGGCATCACGATGCTAGGGCTGCAGTGTCCGGGCCCCAGTCCAGCTCCTCCCCGTGAGTGTTCCCAGAAAAGATCGTCGGTGTCCAGAATGGCTCAGCTTTGCAGGCTGATGAGAAAGTAGTAAACTAAAATGGTTTGAGTGGCACATCTTTCTCCTGCCTGAGGCCAGGGCTCTTATTGTTGGGTCAAAACTGGGGGACCAGGAGAGCAAATGTATTAGAATTGCTCGGGCTTCTTCAACTGCTGTATCCTCCCTTATTCCTTGAGTGTCAGCCAACCTCGTTAGCCACCCAGAGTCCCTAATCCCCGAGACATGAGTCAGGTTGGTCACCTTCCCCACCACTGACACTGGTGAAAGTCACCACCAGGGTGACCCAGTGAGGTTGCTCAGGGAGTACGACGGCCTCAGCCACACGGGGTGGGGAAGAGTTGCTAAAGAGTCTGCTGGAAACTGGAGAGGCAGAAAATCTGCCCGCCTCATCCCTCCTAATCAGGTCTTCTTGGTTTTCAGGTCGGACAGCATGCGCAGCTCCTGGAAGAGCATTCACCAGTTAGTGCATGAAATGGTGAAGAAGTACACAAAGTATGGCTGGTGTTGCCCTCTGCCGGGCAGAGCACACAGCTCTTCGGAGGTGGTGGGCGTGGAAGTCCCTCGGGCCAGGAGCACAGTGCCCAGAGCCCAGGATAGTGTTCTGAAGCAGAAAGAGAGACGCTACATTGGTTCCATTGGATCTTGGCAGCTTTCCTGACCTTTACCTGGGAGTGAGATCACACTGCCTGAAGACCTCACAGATTAGGAAGTGGGCAGACCAGTAACATACAGCTAAATACTGAGTTACATGGTGCCAAGGGCCAAAAGCAAATGTTCAAGGACTTATTTGAAATTAAAGGGAAAAAAGCAAGTACTCGTAGAGGGGAAAGGCAAGGATGGCTTCCTAGAGGATATGGGATTTTGTCTAGGCCTTGAAGAACGAGAAGACAGATTAATAAAACCATGAAGGAAATTTCTTGTGCAGTGAGTGATCTGTTAGGCTGGAAAGCAGGGATAACTCAGGGGAAGGCTGATAGAAGAGTCTGGACAGAAGTGTGAGGCCAAGTCCATGGGGCTCATAACACCAGGCCCTGGAGCTTGGATTTCCTGCTGTGAGCAACAGGGAGCTATAGATTATGCTAGAGTTGGGGCTGGGGAGGAGGGTGTCTCACACGGTTAAGGTTCTGTTCCAGGAGAAAAAATCTGATAATTATAAGTTAAATGAGGTGGAACACGAACCAGAAGAAGTGGAGAATCCAGCTAGGGACCTATTATAGCAATTTTGCAAGAAGAGAATGAAGGTCAATGGACCAGAAAACAGTTCGGGGAAGAAGGAAGGATGTATATGAGAGATACTGCTGAAAGCACAATTTCCCTGAGATAAGAGGCGGACAGGGAAGACAGGAGAGGAGGGAAGTGTGGGAAGATCCAAAGAATTTTACATTAGAAGAGAGGCCAGTGGAGAGGCCCTCGCGCCTCTCCATGTGCCCACCTTTGTGTGTGTGCAGGGAATGTGTGCATATGCCTCTGTGTGTGCCTTTGTGTGTGTGTGTGAGTGATTTTTAAAATTTATTTACGTGCTTAGTTGTGTGTTTACCTTTGGCTGCGCTGGCTCTTTGTAGCTGCGTGCAGACTTCCTCTGGTCACAGTGAGTGGGGGCTACTCTTTTTTCCTGTGACGTTGCCCACCTGGCTTGCTTTAGAGGATTAAAGCAGCACTTGCCTGTCGGAGGTGAGCTTCATGACAGTGTTAACTATGTAGAGAAGGCGATGAAGGACTCTTTGCTCTCATGGGCAGGCTTCTCATTGCAGCGGCTTCTTCCCTTGTGGAGCGCAGGCTTTAGGCATGCAAGCTTCTTTGGTTTGCATGGGCCTAGTTGCCACATGGCATGTGGTCTTCCCAGAGCAGAAAATGAACTTGTGTCCCCCAAATTGGCAGGTAAACTCTTAACCACTGGACCACAAGGAAGTCGTGTGTGTGTGTGTGTGTGTGTGTGTGTGTGAGAGAGAGAGAGAGAGAGAGAGAGAGAGAGAAAGAGAGAGAGAGACATTGGGAGTGTCGGGCATATAGAAATGGACGAGGATGCCATCCCAGTGATCACTTTCAGCAAGATCGCACATCTCACAGGGCTCCCAACCCTTTGCAAAAGGAATGGGAATTTTCAGGGTTTGAGAAACAGAGCCTAAACAGAAGTGCTGGGTTGTGGAGCAGGGAAATTGTCAGCCACCCCTTTCCTGGCTGCTCACTGGTATCGTTTTGAGCTCACCTGTATGTGTTTCTTCCATAGCCCCAAACTGCAAATGTCCTTCATCACCTATGCCACACAGGGCAACACGGTCATGAACCTCACCTCGAACAGGTAAGTACTGATTTAATCCACTAAAACAAGTCTAATGGGTGATGTCACAGAAAAGAAAGGAAAAAATGAGGGCTCTCAGAGACCGGATGAGAACACCCTGTGTATAGGCTGGGCCATCCTGGGCTCCCCTCACGGATCACTCTGACCCCCAGCCTTGACTCCCACTGATCTCTGGCTGCACTGGGACCAGGAGACCCCTGTGCTGCTCAACCACCTCCACCCCTCTAACCCTGCCCTCCACCTGTCCTACATCCCCTCTAACCCTGCCCTCCTCCACCTGTCCGGTCCTCTCCCCACTCTACCACTTTCTCACACTCAGCTCGTTGTGAGGATTTCCTTGAACTGGCTGCACAGGTGTCCAGGTCTTTCATGAACTCTGGCCTGTGTCGTGCACCTGCGCTTGTATTGATCTCTGCTCTGGGTCAGTGAGGGTGAGGAGGAGACGGTCATACCTAAGGAATAGGGGATGGGCCGTGTTGAAGTGCTAGAGGATTCAGTGGAGGGGAGCTTGCTCTTGGTGGGATTAAGACAGATGGCCTCATGAATGTGGTTCTGTGACCCAGACTAGACTGGAGTTCCAGAGGCGGGCCCAGGTGTGTGCCGAAAAGCATGAAGGTAGGAAGGAGTGGTGCTTCTAAATAGCTGTTATGTTAAGAATTTCAAGGACACAAAAGTTGGAACCTAATTCAGAGTGAGTAAAGCACCAAAGATAGGTTGAGCACATTTACGACTGGATGCCTCCAAGATTTAGACACAGTCATTGTTCAGGACCTTGTAGAGAAGCTGGAGTAGCAGATGAGCTGGAGCAGCAAGGATGCGGGCAGGGAGTATGGGGGTGCCAGCACGTGGAGACATCACTCCTCACGCCTGGCTCCCAGAAGAACCAGGGACTGGGCTTCCTACTCTGTGAGCTGGGGAAGGCATAGTTTTGTTCATGTGTGTGTTTCAAGCTTCGAAGAGATACTGGAGTGGGTGTGAAGTGAAAGAAGGCAAGTTCATGGGGGCTGACTCTTACAGGCAGAGGAGAGAGAAGTAGCAGGGGCTTGACCTGGGCTTCTGGGAGAGGAATTGCCCGTGGTGGAGAGAAAGATCATTGACTCTTCTAGGTTATGGAGCTCAAGGCCTGGATGAAGAGGGCTTTCTTGAGGCTCATGGAAGCCATCCCCAGTCTTCTCTGGAGAATAAAGGAGGGGAAGTCTTCCAAGACTGTGGGTTCAGGAGAAAGAGAGGGACTCAGGGGAGTGGGAAATACTTGAAATCCTGTGTGTAGTCCGGGATACACCTAAGACATCTCAAAATCAATCATGGCCTTCATCCTTCCAGCACAGGGCCTGACAGAATCTTGCTGGGAGCTGGTCTCAGCCTGGGGTTGGGCATTTCCAAAGCTGCCTAGGCATTTAGGAGGGTGTGGCGGAGGGCTGGGGTGGGTCTTGCTGTACAAGGTGAGTCCAGGGTGACTCCGGGAGCCTGGTAAGAGGTGCAGCTCTGATGGGTCTGCAGAGAATGTGGGGCAGGACTGGGACCAGGGCTGGCGCTTTCTGAGCCCTGCCCACTGGGGCGAGCAGGCTGAGAGGGCACCGTCCACACAGGGCTTGCTCCGGTGCTGGAGAAGCCAGGCAGCACGGGGCTAGGAAGCCTCAGGTGTGCTGGTGGGGGTGGGTGAGAACTGGGAAGAGGTTCAGGAGCTCCTGTCGTATGAGTGGGGTACTTTAAGAGCAGGAGGGATTCCTGAGGGAACTAGGAGCCTGGCGTCACGGTATGAGAAGAGCTGGAAGGGCAGCAGAAGAGAGAGCCACTCAGGTGAGAACTTTGCCTGACGATGTGGGTCCTGGGCAGGAGGCTGTGAGCACTGAGAGTCCCAGCATATTTTTGTGGTTCAAACGACAAAATTGAAATCTTCCAGAAAGTGCCAAGATGTGTGTTTATGCTCAGCTAGGCAAGGCCTGCTTTGGCCTGCCCTGGCAATGGGTCCCAGGTCTCTTCGCATGGGCTAGGTTGAGTGGGTCCGGGGCTCTGATACTTCATTGCACATGAGCAACTCTTCTGAGAAACCAGCCTTCAGGGACCACGTACTCCTTAGACCTGCTGTGACAGCTCAGCCCCTCACACTGGATAAGCCTGAACCCAAGGCCCTGCTCAGTGTGTCCCAGTCCCATCCCCTGCGACCTGCTTTAGCAGAGGATGACATACCGTCCTCATGGCAGCCTGGAGTCTGCTTTTCCAACCCCGTGGACAGCCCTCAGGCCTCTTTTCCAGCTTTTGGTCTATTTCTTCGAAGCATGTGAAGCCCAGGAGCCCCAGACTCTAACGGAGCAGCCTGACTACTTCCTTTAACACCAATCCAGTGAGGGAAGTGGCTGGAAGGGACCAAGTCCACCTCGGGGGTCTGTAGCAAGGGAGCAGGGGAGAGGGCAGGAACATCAGCAGTGACCGCCAAACGCAGCCCTGCCTGTTGGAGGATAATGTGCCCTCACCAGGGACCTCACCAGGGACCCCTTGGGTGGCAGCAGTACTGCCAGTCACGTTGGGGGTGCCGGATCCACAGGTGTGCATCCGTGGGTGCTCCCCTCTCACCCCAGACTCACCGCTTGCTGAGTCCCCTGAGGTCTGCCTGCTGAGACAGGGATGAGCACATCGAAAGCCAGGTTCTACTTACGGGACGGAAAAGCAGCATCCTCCACGCTCACTGGGTGGTGGACGAGGAAGGGTTAGGGTTAGCTCTCTCAGTGTCAAAGGCACAGGCTGAAGGGTCATGAGAGGATCACTGTGTCCTCCCCAGTCCAGGCAGGTCCGCACAGGGCAGAATGGTGTCAGGACAGCTGGGGCTGTTTTATAGCCATTAACCCCCATTCCCCTCTACCCTCTTTTCTGATATTTTTTAGAAGAGAAATACATGATGGTCTTAGAAGACTTCAGAATATAGTGCCTTCAGGAGCCGCAAACATGCAGGAAGGATTGAAAAAGGTACAAGACAGCTCTGAGAATTTATTCTGCTTTATCAAATTCCTAGAATATTATTGGGTCTTCTCACTGCCTTCCCCCAAATTTTGTTGCAGGCAAATGAGCAGATTGAAAGCGTTTACTCCAATAGTAAGTTGCCTGCCGACGCCACTGTGCTCAGGTGGGACAGAGCCAGGCCCGGGCCTCAGCGAGGGCTGGTGCAGACCCTCCTTGGCCAGCTCCTAGCGCTGACTCTTGGAGCGAGTTCCTTGGTCTCTCATGCTGCAGGTTCCTCCTCCCTGCAGTGAGGATGAAAAGCGCCCCCAGGGATGTTCCTGAGAACCACAGGGCATTATGCTTTACATTCCTAGTTCGTGTGTGTGTGTGTGTGTGTGTGTGTGTGAGAGAGAGAGTCACTCAGTCATGTCTGACTCTTTGAGATCCCATGGACTATAGCTTGCCAGGCTCCTCTGTCCCTGGAATTCTCCAGGCAAGAATACTGGAGTAAGTAGCTATTCCCTTCTCCAAGGTATCTTCCGACTCAGGGATCAAACCCATGTCTCACGCATTGCAGGCAGATGCTTTACCATCTGAGCCACCAGGGAAGCCCACATTCGTAGTTCTTACTAGATATCATTGCTTGACCTACAGTTGGGCTACATGAAAAAGAAAAGAGAAACTCCAGGGACAGTGAGGAGATGGAGTTCAGTTTGGGGAGCAGAGGCCTTGGTGCCCCCTGCCTGCCCACACTCTGTCCGCCGTGGCCCTGGCTCTGCCCTTCCCCTTCAGCCTCTCCCCTGTGGTTGACTCTCGCCCTGTGTCAGTGTTTCCAACAGTGGGAAAGGCTGTGCTCGGCCCAGAACCATCGGCATGTAGACGACGGGGCTGCAGCCTCATCAGGAAGGAAGCACAGGCTGCTGGGAAGGCAGGGAGCCGGGCGGGGCTGCTGCCCAAGCCTCTGGCGGTCAGTCTGGCTGCTCCTCCCTGAGCTCAGCTGAGAGGCTTGTCCATGCCGGGGAAGCAGCTGCAGCTCCCTTTCAGGGCAAAGGCTGCCCTCCTGCCCCTAGAGAGGGTCACTAGGAAGCGCTCTGAGCCAGTCTCAGGCTCCTTATCTGTCAAGTGGGTCCTGGGCTAAGTCCTCTGACCCTCCAGGCGTTCTGGGTGACAGTTCTGGGGTCGGAGTGGCCCCCCCAGGAGGAGGACACAGGATTTGTGCTGCAGGCCTGACAGGCTGAGGCAGGGCACTCCAGGCACCTTGCTGACCAGCCCACTCCCTGCTTCTTCCACAGACAAGAATGCTTCCAGCCTGATATTCACTGTGACTGCTGGGCCACTGCTGCCAGCGACGTTACAGGATGCTAAGGGTGAAGTGAGTCCCACCCATCGTTACCCGCTTGTGCTCCATGTATTTGGGTATTTTATACTCAAAACCTTCTTCCTCTTAGGCTAACAAGGCTCGGAATATGAAGACCACGATTTACGCAATGGGTGTAAAAGACTATAAGAGAGACCAGGTAATTTAGACAATAACCAAGTGCCACTCTTGAGCTCAGCTGGGGAAAGCTTTCAAAGGCAACTGTCCCAGGGTCACCCAAAGGACCCCAAGTGTTTCAACAACAGGTAGCCGCAGCAGATGAATAGCAAGTGGTGTATAAACCTCCACACCAGAGGTGCGGGTGGAGAAGCTTTACGCTCCCTGTGGGTGGGCTGCTGGCTGATGCCCGGGTGTGGCCCTTGAAGTCCAACATGGGCAGGAGGCGAGGGTCTCTCCCCTAGGACAGGACTTGCTGTGTCCTCAACACTCACTATTTACCAAGCCATCTTCTCTCCCTTTTAGCTGCTTCAAATTGTACAAGGAAAGAGACAGGTGTATCATGTGGATGAATCCAATATCGATGAAGGCTTTATTAGATCAGTGAGTGTGGCTAAATTTGAGAAGGGGGGTGGGTGGCTTCTCACCATGCTCACACCTGTCTCTCTCCTTGACTCAGTCCTTCTGTTCCAGATTGTGGGAAATTCCTGTAAGCAAGTTATGGGCAAGGACACATTCTATGCTTGCGTAGGAGGTACGTGCTGGAGTCACTGTTCTAGACAGAATGGCATTTCCGTGTGTGTGGTATGAATGTGCCTGAGTGTGTCTCTACCTTTGCGTGATATGAGCATAGGTTGTGAGTGTGTTTGGATGAGTGTGAAGTGTGTGTTGGGGGTGAAAGGAGATATATTGTGTGTTTTGAATGGAGTAAATATACGGTATGCATGTGATGTGCATGAATATAATGTCTGAGTGCGTGCTGTGTGTACATATATGAGGGGCTGAGAATTCTTCAGCCATGTGATTGTACCTGAATACATAAGTCTGTTTTTGTGGGAGGCGTGTCTGTCAGAGGTTGTGATGTGATTATTATATGTGTTACCTTTTCTTCCAGTTTTGAGAAACAAATTAACACACTGCCTTGTATAAATTTAAAGTATAACACAAAATGACTTGATATACATGTATTGGGATATGATTGCCACAGGAAGTTTAGCCTAATTACTTTCTCAAACTCAAATCTAAAATTATAATTAAAAAATAAGAAAAGATAAGTGTTAAACCCTGAACATAACACTAGCAAATGAAATGCAACAACACACAGAAAGGAAAATACATCAAAAATAATTAGGGATCACCTAATGTAATTCCCAGAAGTAAGTCTGATCTAGTGTTTGAAATTTCAGTATAATGTATCACATCGGCAAAATGGAAAAAGGGAACGATTATTTCAGTGGAGAAGCAAACAGTCGGATACAGTTCAAGTTCAGCATCATAACAGGAGCAACCTGATAAAGACATCCATGCAAATTTTCACAGCTGACACTGCACCCAGTGGTTCATGAGGACGGCCTCTCCCTGAGATCTGGAACTGACGAGGATGCCCTCTCTCCCCGGGGAAGATCCCTGGGTTTCTGTTAGAAGCCCGCTCTCTGAGTGAGCTCTGAGCCTGCAAGTTTGTGCATCCACGTCACGGGGATGTGTAGAGCTGAGGTGGGTGAGTAAGCACACGTTCCCACTGGTATCAGCTCCCAGCTGGATGCATCTAGATACAGACCCAGGAAGCCGGTCCTGGCTGTGGTGCTATGAACTGCAAGACCACAGTGCAGAAGGCTGTGGGGTCAGACAGAGCAGTGCTCATACCTGAGCTCTGCGGCTCACTGACAGAACCGGGGCAAATCGCTGAGGATCTGCCAGCTGGAGCTTCATCTCCAAGAAGCAGGAACAGCAATGCCCGTGCGATGGGACAGAGATGCGGTGGCGGCGCGGTCACTGGCCCAGGATCTCGAAGCTGGCGGCCCTCACCAACAGGAGCTGGTGCTAAGGCTCCCATCGCTGGCCCCTGCTGCTGACCCCACCCCTCCGCTGAGTCCAGGATCGGGGAGGGAAGTGGTCAGAGAACACCCAGGATGAAAGCCCTCTGTGGGTCCCGTCTGACCCTGACTCCTCCTGTCTCTGACCCTGCGACCTGCGGGGCAAGGTGTGAACGTGAGGAGAGACCCACACACCCGCAGGGTCTCTCCCTGCACGCCCCAGCTGCGCAACAGCCGTCCTCTGGCCATGTGCCCAGGACACACACAGGCCTGTCAGGCCTCAGGGGAGGACGCCTGTTGTCATTCGTGCCTTGTGGTGGCCCAGCTGGGCTGACAGGCGCCTGCTGCACGGCCTCTGCTGCGTGGCCCGGCGCTGCTGCTCCCGGTCCAGCTGTCATCTTGTCAAACGCCGCCCCGCAGCATGACTGTCATTTGGAGGGAAAGCTCAAAGCAGGAACCTGGACCCCAGTAAAGCGGAAGAGTCTGTTCATCAGGCAGTCATTCTCAACAAGTCCGTGGGCTGGGCAGGGGGCTGCCAGGAGCAGGTGAACACGAGGAACACGGCCTCTTCAGTTTCTCAGGCTTTCTCCAGAACGAAGCAGAGGCCTCTGCTGACCTCCTGCCTCCATGCCTGCGCTCCAGCCCATGCTCTGCCCAGGGCACAAGGGGCTGAGAAGGCCACTTCCCTAACCCACCTGATCAAGGAGACTGAGGCCTCCAGGCCAGACAACTGGGCCCTCCAAAGTCCAGCCCCTGTTCTAAGCCCTCCTGCTGCAGAGGCTTCAGGGTCAGGGGATTGGGCTTCCTGCAAAACGTTCCTCAGCTTTACAGGGCCAGTTTTTATTTTACACTCAGAGTGCCTCAATGCCAAAGCCTTTCTTGGTCAGCTGGAACCCCTGGCTCATCACAGGCCTTGGTGTCTTCCTCTCTTTAGTCACTCATCACTCAGTATGAATCATGACTACTGCTTAGCTCTTCCAGCCTTTTATTATGGAAGATTTCAAACTATAGCAAAGAGAGAATGAACAATGGGCACCCCTCTCTCTACTACCTGGATTTTCAATTAATATCAGACCATAGTTCCTTTATCATGTATTTTCTCTAACTCCTCTCTCTTTCTTCTCTCTCTTTCTTCATCTATTTATCTTATTTCTTGATGCATTTCAAAGTAAGTAATTATCTCTAATATACTGCTTCCAAAGTCCTATTCTGCATACCTTTACGTGGGGATCAATTTTTGTTGAGGTCTCGTTTTGAAATGCAGCAGACAAGTATATTGTTTGATGGGTTCTGACAAATGCATACAACACTTGTAACCTCAGATCCCATGAAGGCTCAAAGTATTGGAGGTGTCTCCAGGATGACTCCTCAGCTCCCTTCCCAGGCAATACCAGCCCCCACCCCTTGGATGAAACTGCTCCCTGATTTCTTCCTCCACAGACTAATTTGCCGCTTTAGAATCTCTTCTCAGGGACTCAGAGGGTGAGTGCAGGGTCTGGCCTGAAGCTCTCAGCGCCATTGTTTGGCATTTCACCCATCTGTGTGTTTCTGGGTTTCCTCGAGGCTTGCACCCTAGGAGGCAGGCTGAAGGTGGCGGCTAGTCATCTATTTTCCTGTGAGCACAGCAGATGCGGCCCAGCAGTGGAGGCCACAGTAAGACACGGGGCAGAGCAGGGCTTCCCTCTGAGGTCTGGCGTCCAGCTCTGCCTCAGGGCTGGAGGCCCTTTTGGGGGTGGGTGGGGCAGGCTGGGTGAGGCAGGAGGACTGCAAGATGTGGGCAGGGCCCATTGTTCAGATGGGGCTGCTCCTGCAACCAGCCTGGGCAGATGCTGTCCCTCTACCACGAAGGTTCCCTCTTGTCCCATCCCTCCATCTCCAGGGTTAACAACCACAAAGAGTTCAGCTTTCATATGTAAATACCTTCCTAAATATACTTCTCAAGGGTATTTTTATGTTAATGGCATCATGCGGTCTGGTGTTCAGTTGCTGAGTCACACCTGACTCTTTGCAAGCTCATGGACTGCAGCATGTCGGGCTCCTCTGTCCTCCATTAGCTCCCAGAGTTTGCTCAAATTTATGTCCATTGAGTTGGTGATGCTATTTAACCATCTTCTCCTCTGCCACCCCCTTACCCTTCTGCCTTCAATCTTTCCCAGCATCAGGGTCTTTTCCAATGAGTTGACTCTTTGCATCAAGTGGCCAAATCACTGGACGTCAGTTTCGGTATTAGTTCTTTTAACGTTCAAGGTTGATTTCGTTCTGATCTCCTTGCAGTCTGAGGGACTCTCAAGAGTCTTCTGAGCACCACAATTCAAAAGCATTAATTCTTCAGTGCTCAGCCTTCTTTATGGTCCAACTCTCACATCTGTACATGACTACTGGAAAAACCGTATCTTGGACTACATGGACCTTTGTCAGCAAAGTGATGTCTCTGCATTTTAATATGCTGTCTAGATTGGTCATAGCTTTTCTTCCAAGGAGCAAGTGTCTTTTAATTTCATGGCTGCAATCACCGGCTGCAGTGATTCTGGAGCCCAAAAAAGAAAAACCCATCACTGCTTCCACTTTTTCCCTTCTATTTGCCATGAAGTGATGGGACTAGTGCCAAGATCTTGGTTTTTTGAATGTTGAGTTTCAAGCCAGCATTTTAACTGTCCTCTTTTACCCTTATCAAGAGGCTGTTTATTTGCTCTTCACTTTTTGCCATTAGAGTGGTATCATCTGCACATCAGAGGTTACTGATATTATTTCTCCCAGCAATCTTGATTCCAGCTTGGGATACATCCAGCCTGGCATGTCACAAATGGCAACCCACGCCAGGATTCTTGCCTGGAAAATCCCATGGACAGAGAAGCCTGGTGGACTACAGTCCACAGGATCACAAAGTTAAACACGATTAAGTGTCTAACCCTCACCTTACCACTTACTCTGCATATAAGTTAAACAAGCAGGGTGACAGCCTTGTCATACTCCTTTCCCAATTTTGAACCAGTTGGTTGTTCCATGTCTGGTTCTAATTGTTGCTTCTTGACCTGCATACAGATTTCTCAGGAGACAGATAAGGTGGTCTGTTATTCCCAAACTTCCACAGTTTGTTATGATCCACATAGGCAAAGGCTTTAGTTTAGTCAATGAAACAGAAGTAGATGCATTTCTAGAATTCCTTTGCTTTCTCCATGATCGAAAAAATGTCAGCAATTTAATCTCTGATTCCTCTGCCTTTTCTTAACCCAGCTTGTACATCTGGAAATCCTTGGTTCACATATTGCTGAAGCCTAGCTTGAAGGATTTTGAGCAGAGCCTTGCCAGCATGTGAAGTGAGCACAACTGTACGGTAGACTGAACATCCCTTTGGCATTGCCCTTTTTTGGGATCAGAGTGAAAACTGACCTTTTCCAGTCCTGTGACCACTCTGAGTGTTCCAAATTTGCTGACAATATTTTCCAAACTTCTGCGTAGTATTTCATTGTATGGATGGACCGAGTTATTTCATTGGTCTTCCTTGATAAATATACAGAGTGTTCCTAATAAGTTGATACTACAAGTCAGACTATATGTAGGACCTTCCTGATGGTTACCTCTTTGTGAGCTTAGGAAAGGGATTCACTAAGATTTCAATGAGAAGTACAATTTCTACATTAAAGACACACCCATGTTAAAGTCGGTCATTGTCCCATTGCTTTCTGTTTTCATCTGGGAGTTCTAAAGTTTTCACTCTTATATTTAGTTCTTTAAACCATTTTAACTTTATTTGTGTAGATTAAGGTAGAAAGTGGTCTTTTTTCATTCCTTCACATGGAGCTGTCCAGTTGTACCAACAACATTTAGTAAAGAGACTTTTTCCTCATTGTATACTCTTGTCTCAGTTGTAATAGATGAATGACCACATGTGCATGGGTTTCTTTCTGGGCTCTCTGTCCTGTCTGCTGACTTTTGTGTCTGTTTTTGTGCTAGTACTGTTCTGCCTTGACTTCTGTGGCTTTGTAGCATACTCTGAAAACAGAGAGCAAGATGCTTCTAGCTCCATTCTTCTTTCTCAGGATTGTTTTTTAACTATTGGCTTCAAGAAAATATGCAGACTTTTCTACATGGGCTTCCATATTTTCAAAACCTAAAAGAAAATATGTTAGCAAGCCAGCATAGCCCATGAGCTAAGAATCTGTTTGCTTCAAAGCAGAGAATTTGTAAACTTCACTTTGATGGAAGTTTCAGGAAGACCTGAAGCAAACGAATGAGGACTGCCAACTTCAAGGCTATGCTGACATTTGTAAGGAATGTTTTTCAGAGTTACCTGACTTTAGGTAATTAACTGACCTTGACCGGGAGACAGAGGTGAAGGCTAATGACCTTGGGCTTATAGCAGGAAGACCTGCATTTTAACCTGGCCAGCTCACCAGGGGCCAGGTGCACCAACCGCCCTCTCTGGATCCCCTGGTATTTATTTCAGTTGTCAGGAAGCGCCCATGGGGATCCAGCAGCCTGCACAGGGGCTACGATCCAAAACTGCACCTCAGTAAATCAATGTCTCTCAGTCTGACAAAAGAAAGTTCTTGGTTAAACCCTGGGATGGCAGTGGGGGATTGTGTGAAGTACACAGAGTCAGGGAGAGGAAGGGAGAGGGAGGGGAAGAGCAGTCACTGCAGACTTCAGAACCAAAGCTAAGATTTCGCCTTCCGTAAGAGATTCTCTCACGCAAGGACCTCACCACCTTGCTTGCCTCGCTCAGGTCCGGGCCTTGTTTCTAGGGTCTTCAGCCTGCCATAAGCACAGAGACACGCGGGGAGGAAGAACAGACCCCCAAGTGTCAGAAAGCCCCACAGGCACCCAGGCTTGTGTGCTCAGCTCAGACCAAGAGTCAGGGCTGTCTTCAGCCCGTGTTGTCTTGGTTCTTGTCATTTATGTAAGGGAGGGCCAGATGGAGAGCACTCCTGGTATGTCTCAGAGAGGATCTGGAGACATCAGTCAGAGAGAGAGCTTTGGTTGGGGTTGGCCCTGTGGAGGGTATGAGACCTTGATGGGCTTTGATGGGTAGGGGCAGTGGTGAGAGGCCTCCAACTGCCCAACCACTTCAGAGTAGACCCTCAGTGAAACCAGGTGAAGACCAGGGGTGAACAGACATTGACTGAAACAGCTGCTTCCTCATCAGAGTCCCAAGGAATTCAGTGGAAGGGGTGACTTATTATAACTGTAAGATCAGAAGGAAGTCAGCATTCAACCCCTCCTAACACGGTCATGGATATTGTCTTTGCAGAATCCTACCAACTTGGTTTTTATGCACGCGGTCTAAATCCAGACAAAATTAAAGAATATACTTGCAGATATAAGTTGGATGAGATCCAGGTCTATAGTAAGTACCCAGTTTGGTGCTTCCAAACGACACGCTTCCCACACTGCTCTTCAGTACTTATAGCAAACCAAGGCTTCAAACCCCTTCACTGTAGAGGACGCAGGCAGCGTGGACGATGGGAGAAAGGACCTAGCTGGGAAGGCTGGCCACCTTGCCCTTCAGCTCAGGCCAGGGAGCGATCAGCCCTGAGCACGCCAAGAGTGTCTGGGCTCAGGGCTTGTCCCTGAGAGGCTGGGCTTGGGTGCTGGGCCTGCTCCCCCTGCCCTACTGCTCCCACACTTTACTGGGCCTTCGCATCCCTTGGGAGTAAAGACGTGACCCTCACGACTCTCCCGGTGAGTAGTGGAGGCAGCCCCAGGACCCCCAGTCTGTTCCAGGTGCACTGCGCTCTCTAACAAGGGTGGAGTCACCTGGGATTGAGAGCAGGTGCCAGTCGCCGGGTCTGGACCCTGGAGTCCTGGCTCAGGTCCACTTTACATGTGTGATCTTGACCTAATGAGTGTTTTGTTCTCAGCCTCTATTATCTGTACTATACAATGGATCTGATGCGGCGGATACACTAAGCCCTATCATGCGGGTAAAGCTGCTATTTGAAAATCCTCAGGTACCAGATGTTCCTCCACAATGGGGGAGCGGCCCGAGAAAGCCCACGGTGCGGGCAGGAGATGAGCCCTCATCACTGAGACAGGTGTGATCTCCCCCACAGAGTGCCTGGGGGCAGGTGGACTTCCTCTTCCTCCTCAACTCTGCCGGTTAGCCTCCTGCACAGGGGCTATGATCCAAACCTCACCTCAGTAAATCAATGTCTCTCAGTCTGACAAAAGAAAGTTCTTGGTTAAACCCTGGGATGGCAGTGGGGGATTGTGTGAAGTACACAGAGTCAGGGAGAGGGAGGGGAAGAGCAGTCACTGCAGACTTCAGGACCAAAGCTAAGATTTCGCCTTCCGTAAGAGATTCTCTCACGCAAGGACCTCACCACCTTGCTTGCCTCGCTCAGGTCCGGGCCTTGTTTCTAGGGTCCTGATACATTGATTGGATAGGATTGTTTTATATTCAATGACTTCTCATTCCAAAGCCATCTGGAACACCCAGGGCAAGTCCTCTCCCTCAGCACACTTCTGGGCCATCTCTCCTTCTTCCACCGTGCATAGCATGGGCAGGGCTCTGCCGTGACCACACTCCCACTCTACACAGTGTGTAGATGACCCCAGGGAGTGAAATTTCCCATGATTCATGCTTTCTCAGGAGTGATTGCTGCTGCTGCTAAGTCGCATCAGTCGTGTCCGACTCTGTGCGACCCCATAGGCGGCAGCCCACCAGGCTCCCCCGTCCCTGGGATTCTCCAGGCAAGAGCACTGGAGTGGGTTGCCATTTCCTCCTCCAATGCATGAAAGTGAAAAGTGAAAGCGGAGTTGCTCAGTCATGTCTGACTCTTCTCGACCCCATGGACTGCAGCCTACCAGGCTCCTCCATCTATGGGATTTTCCAGGCAGGAGTACTGGTGTGGGGTGCCATTAAGTAAATCATGTGTATGGGGAGCTAATGCTTATTGAGCACCCACTATATCAGGTAATGTGCAAAGTGCCTTACACGCACTATCACAATTAATTCTCAAAAGAGACCCACTGTTCTTTCTTTGTACAGAGCTGATGTAGTCACGGGTGCTCTAATTGCCCATCTGTGTCTACTGGGCCTTCAGCTTTATTGATAACAGATTTATAGAAAGGCTAGATACAGCCTATCCCCCACGAAATGCATTTAGATAAACCCCCTGGGGTCTATGACCCTACAGCTTTCCCACTCGACTCCCCAGTGTTGCTCTCTGAGGTGGACCAGCAGCAAGGCTCACACAGACTGCATCACACAGGCCTGGGCTCCTCTGCTGCTGCCACGCTGCATGTGGTTGGAGGCTGGCCAGAGTGGCCGAGCAGCACTGCTCATCGCCAAGAGCAGTGACGCTCAGTGAGGATAGATTGGGTTGATTTTAGTTACATTTTCCTCTAACAGAAACATCTCAGAAGACATTTTAATAAATATAGAGAGGCATAACAAAGAATAATTTTCAATCAATATTTGTACATGTTTTATGTTGTCCATCTTTGGTATATAATGTTTTTTATATTAAGAAATCTTTAAAATTGGCAATGGAAATATGTGGTTTACTCAATTAATAGTGATTTGAAAGCTCCTCTCAGTCAACCATGCATTTCTTGGCCTTCAGTATACGAGGGCAGCAGAAGGGGAGGGGCGGAAGGATGGACAAGTCCTTTGACATTCTTTTCCTGTTTTAGATAAAGAACCTGCCTCTGTGAGCAATGAGAAATTAACTTGCCAAGGACATATTTTTGCTAAGACTGGACAGTAAGTGTTTAGGTTCTGAGGCCATTTGGGGAGGTTTCCCCACCATGAGGAGTCCAGAGTGTGGGATGCCCCAGTTTAGTGAGACACGTCTGTCTCCAGGAGGGCTCAGGCATCCTCCACCCCTGCCCTGAATGATAATACCCTGGGGTGTTCAGGGATCTTCTGTGGGCCAGGCTCTGCTGAGGAGGGCAGGATGTGGGAGATGGTGTGTCCCACGGATGGTACCTCTACGCCAGGCAGCTTTTCCAGATGACGCCAACATGCTTGTACGTACAGAGGAGTCGGGACGGTGGCACATAGAGCCATCCCTTGCCACTCAGCCCATGGTCATGAGGGCACCTGACCCCATGCAGGGCTCCTCGCTGCCTCACCTGCTTTCATTTCAGAGCTCGAGCTCATGTTGTTTGGGGATGAACTCCTTTACCCATGCTGCCTGCAGTACAGTAACCCCAAATTCCTACAGTCAGTGCCTTCAGGGGAGAGCTGGGGCTACAGAGTGAGCCACGCGTAAGAACTGTGTCTATCCTGCCTCCTGGGCTCCATCTGCCCTTTCTGTTCTTTTAGAGTGATTGTTGTTGATTACTCTCTGGACCTGGGCAAGACCTACAGCAAGCGATTCTTGAAAGTTACCAGCAAGGATTGTGTAAGTGACAGGGTGGGTGGGGTGCAGCCTACCTCTAGATATGTCTAGAATACCTGCTCTGCAGGGAAGACACCCTGAAAATCAATAGAGAGGAACAATATGCTCACACAAGAGCCAGCAAGTAGCCTGTGCGTACAGGCCCCTTGAACAGTACCTCTCAGCCATATCCCACTGTTGAAAAGTTGTTTTCCCCATTCACTTTGTGAAATTCAGGCTAGTGCTTTTACAAGATACCTGGGGCATCTGTCCAGGCCTTGCAGAAACTCTACCCTCTCTGTGAACTAACTTGAAATATACCAATTCAAGCTCTAAGCAGTTCTAGAAATGGTGTTGATATTCTGCCCACCGTGGACCCACCATGCCACCGCCCCTGGCCAGGCCTTGTGGTGGGGAGCTCAAGGCTCCAGCCTGGATTCCATCCAGGTTGAGTGTAAGAGGCTGGGACGCTGTACTGGGAGACAGATTCCAGGCCCTCTGAGACCCTTAGGCCCTCCAAATCGGGGTCCCAGACCCAGGAGTCTGGAGGGTGGGAGAGCTGTGGCCGTGACCAGTCAGCCTGTGTCTTCACTGCGCTGGCGCAGCAGCAGGCAGGGCTCTGCACACCCTCGTGACCATCACAGCCCCGGCCTCCCAGGTCTGTTTGGGGAGCACTGGAGGTCACTTTGCAGAGGTCGTCAGCCTCCCTTCTGCCTCTCCTCCTTTCTCATACTCCACTGCCCCTCTCTGCAAGCTGGCTCTGCCCTCTGCAGGGGGGCTCTGCCCTCTGTTCCTGGGGAGCTGGCAGGGCTGTGGGGAGGGCGGGGCTCAGCTCAGGAGGAGGAAACTGGGAACAGAGTGCTGCTCCCAGGGGCTGCTTTTCCCAGGCCTACAGCATCCGGGTCACTTAGCCTGGGCGCCCCTACCTGGGTGACAGAGCCTGTCAGCCTGGAGTGAGGTTTCTCTGGAGGGACACCTGTGCCACTGCCCCTGTGTCCAGCCTCAGCTGGTGAGCGTCCCCTCAGTGTGATGGCCCCCACTGCGCCTACCTTCTCTGCTCCCTGCACATCTTCCCAGGAACCTGAGACTGAACCTCCACATTTTGCACTACGAGACTTGCCACCTGAGACTCACCCACCCACGGGCACACTGACAAGAGAACTCAGGAGCCACCTGGCTCCAGGCCCAGCACAGGGTCACCCTCAGCCTGACTGGGCCCTTCCTTTCAGCAGCCCTGTTTCCTGAGCACAAGCTCTCCATGCCCCCTTCCCTTCTGCTTCTCTCCAGCAGAGCTGTTGATGTGGGGAGAGCTGGGCAGTGCAGGTCATGTACGCAGCTCACCATCCTTGGTTACGAACAACAAGAAAACAGAGCCCACTCTTTAAACTCCCATGTGGACCCAGCCTGTGCTGGGACTTTCTATAGCCTCTGTCCAACGTGCTCAAGTACCCACTTACTTCCTCACCACAGATGTGAGATGGAGCCCCAGAGAGTAGCTTTGCCCAAGGTTGCAGAGCTGGGAAGTAGGGAAGAGCAGCTGCGGGTAGGTGATCAGGTCTCCCGCCTCTTCTCTTGCAGCCCCACTCCTCAGGGGCCGCCCAGCCCTCCCTCGCCCATCTGTGTGTCATAGCTTTCTGTGGTCCTCGCAAACCCCAGTGCTCTCAGCCAAGGCAGGCGGTGAGGGCTGGCTGTCACTTCTTGGAGGACTGGGCTTCCTTGACAGGGCTCTGGGGAGAGCCTCTGAGCAGGGTCAGCGGTGGGGTCTGTGGCCCAGGGCTCCACAGTGGCTCTCCGGGTACCAGCCGTGACCTCCTACCCCACCATGGGCCCTGTAGATGAGGCAACCTGAGGAGGAGTGGTCCTGAGTAGACTGGGAAGGCCAGTGTGGAAATGGGTAGGGGGTGCCTTGGAGGAGATCGTCCAAGGCAACTCCAGGACCTTGGTATGTGTGCCTTGTACAGGGCAAGCCTTTTGAGCCCATCATTGTCCCAGTGACCAGGACCTGAGTTCTGAGATTTTTCCGTGGGAGAAAGATCCATTGCACACATTCGTCCCTCAGGAGGCCATAAGGGCCTTGGTTGTCCATAGGAGGAGCCCACCACCTGAGGGTGTCTCATAGGAGGAGGCCCCAGTGCACATGCTTGTCTCACAGGTGGAGCCCCCAGTGCCCACGGTGCCCACAGAGTATCCGGCTCCCAGCAGCCTTCTCTTGCTGCTTTCCCTCATCCCGTTGCTGGCCGTGATCTCATTGCTGCTTCTCTACATCTGGTGCCACAGAAGGGTGAGTGAGCTCTGCCTGCACAGCACAGCAACCCCTGAGGAGCCTGGGCATGTGTCTCGCCCACAGCCCCACCTGTGGGCAGGTTCCCATCAGCTCTGCGGTGTTCACACCAGCAAACAAGGCGCACACTCTGTCCTCCCATCCCCAGGCGCGCACACAGCCGCCTGCCCCAAGCTTTCATCTTCACAGGGAGGCGGTCTATGGGTTGTCCCAGCCCCTGGGGAGAAGGGACTCCACACCCCCTGAGACTCGGGCTTCCCCAGAGCAGTCAAGCTTCTGAAGGATTCGAGTGAACAAAGCCTCAGGAGTCTCTGCTGTTGAGGGAAGAAGAGGGGTCTGTAGGGACACTGATGGGAGGGAGAGGCCGGCCTGGAGCATGCTAACTTCCAGGGCAATTGTGCCTTTGAAAACAGTATGGATCCCTGCCCGTCTCTGGTACCTCCCGTCACTCAGTCATCACTAAATCACCAGAATCTGCATGCCTATGCTGGACACAAAGGGGCAGAAATGAAGCAACCACCTCCTTTGCCCACAGCAGCTCACTGTATGCTGCCTGGTCTGGTACTGGTACCTGGGGGACATTGAGGAGAAATGTCACCTTCAGGGTGTGTGTGGCATGTTTTCTGATAATGGTAATAGACAGAGTCTGACCCCAGGGAGGGAGGTAAGGGGAGGAGAGGAGGGCTGTAAGGAGTTTTCTCTTGTTTTCATTTGATGTCTGGGCTGCTGATAAAAACTCCCAGGTGAGGCCTCTATCAAGTCCAGGGTTCTTAGTCTACCTGTTTCCCACTTGACTCTCCATGAAGGTGTCAAGTTCCCTTTGCAAACTGAGGAGTCTGAGGCCCAGGGAGGTGGAACCTTGCTGCTCACATGCTCAGGCCTTGGGCACCTAGCTTGACACCCCAGTGGTCATGTTTTGTCCCCCCAGTGCTGCTGAGCAGGATCCCCTCCTGAATGCATGGCTGGGCTCGAGACCTCCATGCCAATTTCAGCTGTGTTTGTATCTCGTTAACATCCTAGATCTCCAAGGAGCCAAAACCAGACCCAAAACCAGTCCCAAAGGTAAGTGGTGTGTTTGGCCCTGATGTCAGCAGGACTGCCGCACGCACTGCCCTGCTCAAGAGGTCTCTGCTGCCTGCATGAGACATCCTCTTCCCGCCCCTCAAGCTCCCTCCTACTTGGGCAGCAAGAACTGGCATAAAGAAGAGGGCGACAGAGGGACAGGGAGGGAGCCCAGAGAGGAGGTGAGGCGCGCAAAGTGTCTCCCAGATAGCACCACTCCTCAGCTCCCAACATGGCCTGACCCAAGGCCGTTAGCACTGAATCAGCAATGTGGGGTAACCTGTTTCAGAAACAGCTATGATTCCTCCTGAAATCAGTGGGCTTATTATCATTCACAAAGGAATGGTCCTTCAAGTACTCAGGCAAGTTTTTGGAAAAGGATCCTCGGGTTTCAGGCACCTGGACCCCCTCCAGAGGCACTGGTGTGTGTTGGGCTCCGTTTCCTTGATCTTCACCCCTGGCTCATGTCAGAGTAAGGGTCTTGGTGGGGTCAACCTTTAGGAACTGGGGACTAAGGAAGGAGGAGAGAGTCTTACATGGCATTGAGCTGTGAGGGAGGTGCAGCCCAGATGAGCACTGGGACAAAGGGTCAGGAGAGGAAGCTGTAGCAGACTCGGGGCGGAGACCCAAACCAGGGTCCATAAGAAGCAGAGCAAGGGGCTCGTGTCCCAAACCATAGAGACCTGGCTCTGATGTCTAGTAGCAAACAGGGTCTCTGCAGGGCTGGCATAGCACTGGCTGCAGTGGGGCCTGGGGGCTGCATCTGCCCAAGGCGGGTGAGGGCAGCCCTGTCCCCTGCTGCTGCCCCCCTGACAGCCGCCGCCACACGGCGCAGCCCCCCTGACAGCCGCCGCCACACGGCGCAGCCTCGCACCCAGCCTCTCCTGCACGGGCGCCTCTGGCAACCAAGGGGACAGGATAGAGTTTGCTGATCTTTGGAGAAGAGCCGTCTTTGTAAGCCAAATGGAGCTGGTGCGCTTTCACGTGGAGGGCACTCTCTTCTGTGCCAGGAGCTGCTCATCTATCCTTGATTCTCCCACAAACATTTACTGAGTGGCCAGTACTTGACAGGTGCCAGGGCAACAGATGTCATGTGTCTGCACCCAGGAGCTGCCACACAAGGACTCAGACAATTATTTTCTCTTTCTAGAAGCCTGCACAGACCAGAGTGATTGTCTCCTGTGGCGGGTGCCAAGAAGACACGCTAAGAGAGATGGAGGTGAGAAAGTTCCTTAGGAAGGGAGGGATGACCCCCTCCAGACTGGGGAGTCAGAGGAGAAGGAAGCCAGTTCCTGCAGTAGAGACCTGGGCCCCAAGTCATGGTTGGTTGGAGATAAGCTTTGTGGGCACCGTATGTTGGTCACATGATGCCAGAGAAAATCTGGAGGCCTCTCTAACCTAGGCACTTAGAGGAAAGCAATAGGTATAAGGGCTCAGGTGCCCACTACCTCCAGGTAGTCCCAACATTATAGTCTCTCCCTGGATGTTGGTGGCTGGCTCACAGCGGGCCAGTCACTGGTTCTCACAGAAGCTGTCATCAGCCTTAGTGATGGCCTGGATTTCCCGGGACAGTGGTTAGATGAGTGAAACAAACTGAATGACAAATAGTCTCATGCTATTTCTGAGCCAAGTTCTTCCCATGATTAATCTACTCAGAAGTGCCCGCGGCTCCAGCTGCCCTTGCAGAAGTCTGCTCGTGGAGAGAGAGAGCTCACTGCCCCGTCCTGTGGGCCCGAGATGGGGTATGAGGGCCACGTGGAGGAGGGGCCTGGGACACTTCCCTCTCCAGAGACTGTGCGGCTCCAGTCAGTGGAGCCGGATCCCACCTGGCAGAGGAGTGAGAGAGGACAGCAACGGAGAGGGCCTGGAGTGGCTGGTGCGAGGGAGAAGGAGCCCACCGTTTCTGCCCATCCTGGTCCTGCCTCTGACCTTGGCAGGATCCACTGCCTCCCCATAAATGCAGCATCTGTGCTTATAGTTTCCTCACAACCACATTTATATTTCAGGGGACACTGGACACCTTGTGTGACTTTGTTCGGCACTGCAACCAGACGCCATTGCTGTGGTGTCCGACCAGGAACGTGGTAAGCAGGGCACAGGGATACTCCCTGTGGGCTGGGATCTTGTTTCTGTCCTTAACATTTGCCCCCTTAGGCTGTAGGTCAAAGGCCCCTATCCAAGGCTGCACTCACCAGCGTGCTTGAATTTGTGGTCAGGCCTACTGCAACCATTCAGCCCGAAGTCCAGGCCCACCCACCTGCATGCCTCCACGACTGAGGACCCTCCCCAGGGGAGAATACTCAGCCCACATACAGGGGACACCCCTGAAGTGCCTGATGCTGGGGATCAAGGAGCTCTGTTCTTCTGGATCCACAGAAAAGTTTCCACATAAGGCCATTCCTTCAAGATCAGAAGACATAGCTGATCCAGTAATACATAGAAACAGAGAGTTAGGCAAAATAGGGCACAGAGGGGAAAAATGAATAGGAGAAAAATGTCAAAGAACTAAATGAAACAGAGATAAGTGAGCAACATGATAAAGGGTTAAAAGTAAGATGCTCATCAAACTCAGGGAAACTATGTGAATACAGTAAGAACTCCAAAATAGAGATGTGAAATATGGAAAAGAACCAACACGAGCTGAAGAGTACAATAAGCAAAATTAAAAGGACGCTGCGTAAAATCTCCCAGTCACGGAGCCACCGCGGCGGACTCAGCAGCCTTGCCCTTGAGCCCGCTCACTTCCTGACTCTCTGTCCTCCCAGCCCACCTTCTCCCACCACCACCTTCCACAGGCTGTTTCCACCAAAGAAAAGAAATCATACTGTGTCTGCTATCCAGAACCTCCAGTCTTTCGACCCCTTTGCTGATGCAAGTAAGGGTGATGATCTGCTTCCTGCTGGCACTGAGGATTATATTCGTATAAAAATTCAACAGAGAAATGGCAGAAAGACCCTTACTACTGTCCAAGGGATCACTGACGATTCTGATAAAAAGAAACTAGTTATCTTAAACTTAAGGCATTTAAGAAGAAATTCATCTGCAGTGGTACTGTAACTGAGCATCCAGAATATGGAGAAGTAATTCAGCTACAGGGTAACCAGCGCAAGAACAAATGCCCGTTCCTGGTAGAGACTGCACTGGCTAAGGACCCCTGAAGGTTCAGGGGTTTTAAGTGCTTTTGGCTCACTGAAGCTTAAGTGAGGATTTCCTTGCAATGAGTAGAGTTTCCCTTCTGTCCTTTGTCACAAGTTTAAAAACCTCACACCTTGCATAATGTAACCATTTGGGGTCTGCTTTTAACTTGGACTAGTGTAACTCCTTCATGCAATTAACTGAAAAGAACCATGCTGTCTAGTCGTGAAGTCCCTCATTTAAGCAGAGGTCAAGCAGTAGGCGCCTGGCAGTGTCCAGCCTGAAACAAAGCAGTAACGGTGATGTTTCAGCCCCAAGATCACAGGCGGCTATGTCTGGCCAGAAGCTCCTCGGCAGAGTTCCCTGCCCTGAGAGAATGTCACCACCTGAACAGCCTTGATGAGGCGGAGAGTGAAGGATGGGTGAGGCAGCTATACTGCTAGAGGGCACCTTCAGCAGTCAGGGAATGATCTCCTGATGTCTCCAACATGACCCAGTGGGCAGACCTTAGAGCAGCTACCCTCCAGTGACGTGACAGGACATCTGGCTTGCCACCAAGGTATTTTTGACCAGTCATGTCCTAGTTAAGCGACGTCCAAACTAGAATGTAAGGCCAACCTTCTATCAGTTAAACTTTTGACAAGGGAATAAATTTCAAACCAATCTTATCAGTCTTGTGGCTGTAGAGCGCACAACTTATTAGCAGCAGCTGCCCAACACTATGTGAACTAAACTTGTTTTGGTGGTGTTGTTTTTTTTTTTCCTCTCTCTTCAGTTTTAATGTTATGTAATATATTTAAGCCCTTACTTAAATAAAACTTGTTTTCAGAAAAAAAAATACACTATAAAATTAACAGCAGAGTAGACGATGCAGAAGGAGGGAGCAGGAATCTGGAAGTCAAATTAGTGGAAATCACCCAATCAGAACAGCGAAAAGAAAATAGAATCCTAAAAAATCAGGATAGTTTAAGGGATTTCTAGGACTTCCTCAAGCATAACAATGTTCATATTATAGAGTTCCCAGTAGAAGAAAGAACAGAAGGGACAGAAAACTTACCTGAAGAAACGACTGAAATTTTCCCTCACCTAGAAAAGGAAACAAACATCCAAGTCAAGGAATCATGGAGAGTCCCAGGCAAGATTAACCTGAAAATACTCGCACCAGGACACCTTATAATGAAAGCGTCAAAATCCAGAGATAAAGAGAAAATTATAAAGGCAGCAAGAGAAAAACAACTAATTACATGGAAAGAAACCCCCATAAAACCATGCACCATTTCAGCAGAAATTCTATAATCAAAGGGCTGAAAAGAAAAAAACGTGACCAAGAATGTTCTATCTGGCAAGTTTACCGTTTATAATTGAAGGAGTGGCAGAGAATTTCCCAGACAAGCAAAAGCTGAGTCCAACACTACTAAACTAACCACACGAGAAAAGTTATAAAGAGACTTATTTAAGTGAAAAGTTAGAGAAGGAAATGACAACTCATTCCAGTATTCTTGCCTGGGAAATTCCATGAACAGAAGAGCCTGGCAGGCTATAGTCATTGGGATCGTGAAGGGTCGGACACAACTTAGTGATTAAACAACAACAGGCCTTCTTTGGGGCTTCCCAGGTGACTCAGTGGTGAAGAAGCCGCCTGCCAAGCAGGAGACTCAGGCTAAATCCCTGAGTCAGGAAGACCCCCTGGAGAAGGAAATGGCAACCCAACCCAGTATTCTTGCCTGAAAAACCCCAAGGACAGAGAAGCCTGGCGGGCTACAGTCCATGGGGCTCACAAGGAGTCAGACATGACTTAGCAACTAAATAACAACTGAAAAGGATAAGACCATAAGTAGAAATAATATATTATTAAAAAATCTCACTGGTAAAAGCAAAGAATATAAAGATAGTGTGAAGATTAAAAGACCAAACAATTTAAATAAACTACAAATACAATAATTAATCAAGGAATATACAAAATAAAAAGACATAAAATATGGTGTCAAAAATGTAAAACATTGATAGGGTGGAAATGCAGTGTTTTTAGATTGCATTCAAATGTAAGTGACAATCAGTATGGACCACTAGATACATAGGTTGTTAAACTTAAAACACAGAGCAACTACAAACCATAAATGTATAAATGGTACACAGAAAGTAAGAGAAATAAATCCAAATATAACACTCAAGAAAACCATCAAATTACAATAAAAGACAGCAGGAGAAGGAGAAAGGAACATAGAAAGAAACACACACACCGTTAACAGAATGGCAATAAGTACTCCACTATCAGTAACTACTTCAAATGGAAATGGAATAAATGCTCCGAGCAAAAGATATAGTCTGAATTTATTTTTTTAAAGAGTATTTAATCTACTGCATACAAAACAATCACTTCATATTAAAGAAACACAAAAGTAATGGAAAAAATATTCCATGCAAATAAAAAGAGTATCAATACTTAGATAAAATAAACATTAAAGCAAAGGCAATAATAAGAGACAAAGAAGGACATTGCATAATGATAAAGGGATCAATCTAACGAAGAATATAAATCTTGTAATATTTATGCACCAACATAGGAACATCTAAATGTATGAGGCAAATATTAACAGACATGTTTCAGAAAGAGAAATCGACAGTAAAATAATCCTGCGTGTTCAGTCGCTTAGCCTTGTCTGGCCCTGTGGCCCATGGACTATAGCCCACCAGGCTTCCCTGTCCATGGAACTTTCCAGACAAGAATACTGGAATTTTTGGCATTTCCTACTCCAGGGATCTTCCCAACCCAGAGATCAAATCCATCCCTCTGTGTCTCCTGCATTGGCAGGTGGATTCTTTACCACTAGCACCACCTGGGATACAGTAATAATAGAGGGTTTGACACCACACTTGCAGCAATGAATAGATCATCCAGACAGAAAATCGATAAGAAAACACTGGCCTTAAATAGCACATTAGATCGGATTGCTTAATAGACACATATAGAGAGAGAACATTCCATACAAAACGGCAGAATACACATTCTTTTCAAAAGTATGTGAAATATTCTCCGGAGATGTGACATATTAGGCCAGAAAACAAGTCTAAATAAGTTTAAGGAGACTGAAATTATATTAAGCATCATTTTATATGCTTAATAAATAAGCAATTATATTAAGCACCACAAAGGAATGAAACTAGAAATCAAACACAAGGAAAAAACTGCAAAAAGAAAAAGAAAAAACCACACACACACACGGAGATTGAACATGTTACTAAATGAGTCAAAGAAGAAATCAGAAGAAATAAAATATACTTTGAGACAAGTGAAAATAGAATCACAACATTCCAAAACCTATGGGATAGAGCAAATCAATGTTAAGAGGGATGCTTATAATGATACAGGCTTAGTTTAAGAAATAAGACAAATCTCAAGTAAATAATCCAACNCCAAAACCTATGGGATACAGCAAATCAATGTTAAGAGGGATGCTTATAATGATACAGGCTTAGTTTAAGAAATAAGACAAATCTCAAGTAAATAATCCAACCTTGAGCCTAAAGAAACTAGAAAGAGCAAAAAACAAAACCTAAAGTTAAAGAAGAATATCAGAATGAAAATAAATAAAATAGAAACTAAAATAGCAATAGAAAAGGTCAGTGAAATTAAGAGCCGGTTCTTTGAAATGATAAACAAAATTGACCAACCCTTAACCAATCTTGTCAGCAAACAAAGAGAAAGTGATTAATAAACACATGTATTCAGTGATAAAATAAATTATGGGGGTATAATTATAATATAGAATAATAGAATAGAATATAGAATAATATCATAATAACTTTAAATGATGACAGTTCAGTTCAGTCTCTCAGTCGTGTCCGACTCTTTGCGACCCCATGAATCGCAGCACGCCAGGCCTCCCTGTCCATCACCAACTCCCAGAGTTCACTCAGACTCACATCCATCGAGTCAGTGATGCCATCCAGCCATCTCGTCCTCGGTCGTCCCCTTCTCCTCCTGCCCCCAATCCCTCCCAGCATCAGAGTCTTTTCCAATGAGTCAACTCTTCGCATGAGGTGGCCAAAGTACTGGAGTTTCAGCCTTAGCATCAGTCCTTCCAATGAACACCCAGGACTGGTCTCCTTCAGAATGGACTGGTTGGATCTCCTTGCAGTCCAAGGGACTCTCAAGAGTTTTCTCCAACACCACAGTTCAAAAGCATCAGTTCTTCGTGCTCAGCCTTCTTCACAGTCCAACTCTCACATCCATACATGACCACTGGAAAAACCATAGCCTTGACTAGACGGACGTTTGTTGGCAAAGTAATGTCTCTGCTTTTCAGTATGCTATCTAGGTTGGTCATAACTTTTCTTCCAAGGAGTAAGCATCTTTTAATTTCATGGCTGCAGTCACCGTCTGCAGTGATGACAAGATGGCAAACAATTGTGATCATCTCAGAATGTCCATAAATGTCAAACCACTATGTTTTACACTTGAAACTAATATAACATTGTATGTCAATTATATGTCAATAATCTAATAGTAAAGAGGGGCACTGGTCATTGAGGAAGCATCTGCCGGAAATGAGCTAGAGAATATGGGAGAGACCAGATGGTTTTCTCCTTACAGGGTATTGTGGAAGGCCTTTCCTACTTGCTGTCTGCACCTTCTGGAGCTGAGTGCCAGCTGCCAAGGTGCTTAGGCCACCCCGTCTGGCATCTGGGCCCTTCAGCTAAGAGTCCTCAGCTGAGCAGGAGATAGGGGCAAGGCGAAGATGACAGTAAAGCCAGGGCAGGCGGTGCTGCAACCGTATTTTTCTGTCCAAAAGGCCTGACTCATCCTCTTCCCAACCTGAACAGCCTGTGACGCTGGCGCCTCCCCTGCCTGTCTCCCACCTCATGGCGCACCCGTCTGCTCTTGCACTGTGGGCTCAGAGTCCAGCCTGAGTGTTACGATGAGAATTCATCCGTTTAGCACAACTGGCCGAAAGAACCTGGGCAATGCTGGAGCTGAGATCAGGCTTCATCCTTGCTCTCCAGGCTCTCAGCCAAGGGGGGACAGAAAAGTTCAACACCAGAGCAAAGGAAGTCCAGAGTCTGAAGCCTGGGTCTACTGGGCAAGGCAGGGCGGACTTTCAGTGCCTGAAGAGAGTCTCAAATAGAGGCAGAGGATGGAGGCCAGCTCCCAAAGAGAAAAGGCATCAACAAAGGCCAACACTGTGGGTCCTGATGGGTAGTGAGCCATATGCCCTTGAGTAGAGGAGACCACCATTTCCCAGTGTCTTCTGAGTGACTTCCTATTCCCTTCTCTTTTGAATAGCATAGGTGCAGCAGTCTTAGCCTACCAGAGCCTCACTGTGAACAGACGCCCTATGGTTCAAAGATCTGCTTTCAACCCAGCCAGGAGACCTTCCCTCTAACCAACTGCTGCTCACGGTGCCACCACCCTCCACCTGTGTGCTCCCAGCCACCCTCCAGCGTGCTGCCGCTGATTCCTCCCACTGCCACGGAGTTCTACAGACCCTCTTCATCACTTCTGCCCCCATAGCCTAACACCCAAAAGCACCAAACCCACAAATTTTTAAGAGCCCTTTGTGTACTGAATTAGACATATAGAGAGAGTCCTGGTTACAGGCAAAAGGAGTTGGGATTTGTTGCTGATCAGCCAGAGTGTGTGTTACCTGGTGAGCTTTGCTCCACTGTGGGAGACATATCTATACTTCTGCCAGGACTAAGCGTCCTGGTTACTATAGACGTACACATGGGTGAGTGTCACTCCCTGTCTTCATCTGTCACCAAGGGCTGGGACACAAGGGATTTTAGCATAATTCTGCTCTTTGAAAAGAGCCCAAAATGTCTTTGAAATACGAATATGATCCATTGTCCCAAATTACTGCCTGTTACTTAATCGCTGGGGCAAGTGATTTAATCTCTCTGTGCTTTAATTTCCTTGCTAAAAGGATGGGGATAATATTGTCTCCTCTGCAGGCTGGCCATGAAGATGGCAGTAGGTTAGCAAAGTACTCAGCACAAGACCAGGCCCCTGGTGAAGACATGGGAACTCAATAACTTAATGTCTTCTCTGTGCTCCAGGAGAAGATAGCAAGATGAGCTCAGAAACATCAAGAAGTGTCTGATGAGGACAGAGGTGTAAGAAAAATAATGGCTGGGACTTTCAACTCTGGGTACTAAGACATGGGGTTCCTACACATGAACATTCTCTGTAGAAGGCTGCTGACCACATGTACATTCACATTCCAGGCTTACCAAGCATATAAACGTCCAAGAATTAATTTGAAAATGTCTTATCACCTGTTGCCTCCTTCAGAAAGGACCTAAAATCAATCCCATAAGTAATGAGAAGCATGCAAATCAACACTACAAAGAGATATTGAATCAATAGGAAAATATACAAAAATATAACAATACCAAGTGTCACGAAGAATGTGAAGCCAGGAAAACCTAATAGGCTGTTGGGAGAAGTGCCCCAGATTTCCTCAATTTCAAAACACCATTTATTTAAGACATTCTCTTATTTCAGATATCACCCCCAAAATGCTTTTGATCACTTCTAATGTATATTTTAAATATTGAAAGATCTAGACTTATTAGAGAAGGATTTTTAGCATATATCATTCTTTATGCACGTAAAAGTGATGAAAATAAAATAAATTGGTTAAGGTATTTATTAAAACTTTCACACTCAGATTCTTAGCTTTTTAATTACTTTTGATTAGACTTGTGTGTGCCCACGTAGCACAGAGACAAGCCATTCAGCCTTCTCTGCTTTCGGGCCCCAGAACCTAGGGGCATAATGGAATAATTCTCGTTTATGCGACTGAGTTTGGGGTGATTTGCTACACAGAAGAAGATAACTGAAATGTCCCTCATTCACAAGGAACTTTAACATCCCTTGAAGGCCTTCTTCCCCTTCTAGACCCTTCCATCCCCTGGGTCACCCAATAACCACCTCAGCACTCCCGGCTGCCAGTTTTTGACCCATCAGTGATGTTCTCATGCAAATACCTCAGCTGCCTTCCTTCAGTTGACAAAAAGGCAGGCTTTCTGAAGGAATTATGCCCCCTGAGGATGTTTGGGATGAAGAACAAATGGAAGCTTCATCCGCCCCCCAACCATGCCTCCCTACTGGGATTGTCAGTAGGCCGGACACTGAGCAGGCCTGCGGGTCACAAAGCCTCCATGCCGACCATCCTGCCCCTCATGAGGGGCATCACAGCAAACCCTGCCTCCTTGGGGCAGAGGAGGACTGTGCAGAGTGGGACCACCCCCCAGGGCCAGCCTCTTGCCTCTTCTGCACTCAGGGCAGACATCAGGGGGGCCTACAGCTCCAGCACACCTCGGTGAAAGGGCTGGAGGCGTGGGGCCCCTGGGAACCGGCGGAGGCAGCGGATGCCGCGGCCTGCGATGGCCTGATGGCCCGAGGCCAGTGGGACCACGGCGGGTGCCAAAGAAGATGGGGAATGTCGGGCCTGGGATGCTGGGCTCCATGCTCTTTCTGATGCTAGGGCTGCAGCCTCTACCGCTTAGCCGAGGGAGATTCCTGCACCACCTCCCAAACTCGAGAAGCTTCCACCTGGGCTCCAGACATCACGGAAGCAGCTGGGAGAAGCTGAAATCCTGCAAGGGTGCCTTTGACCTGTACTTCATAGTGGACGCGTGAGTGGCTCTCCTACCTGGCTCTTCAGGGAACCTCTGTCTACAGGACCACTTCATGGCAGTGGCAGGGCTGCTGATGAGACAGGAACAGTCTTGATTAGACCCAAGGAGCAGACCTCTGTGTCCTCCTTGTTCCTGAGTTAGGAGTGTCCTGGGCCTTTGTCCCCAGGGACATTTACATTTTGGAAAGTAAACAAAGCACCCTAGGGTTTCTGGATGGCTGTCAGTCTCTCCATCAGCTTGACCTGGATCTGTGGCCTGCGTGTCCCTTAGTCAGCTGGAGGGGCAGCTGACTGCCAAGAGCTGTCTTCTTAGTACTTGGGAGAAGCTCGCCGTGATTTCTGGGTTTGTTTGCTTTCTGTTCTGTTATTTACCCCAGTGACTTCTATTTCTCCTGCCTCCAGAGGGATTGACATGTCATCTGTTAAGCATCCCCATGGTGTCACTGCTTACAAGTCCTTTGATTTGCAGGTTCTGAATGTTTTGCTGCTTTCTTTGACAGCTTGGACACCCACGTGAATGCTTGTGTGCACTTTCTGAACCGTTTGGTCTGTTTGCATACAGCCTTGGGGAACCTGGGCCTCTCATTAAGTACCTTTTGGTCCTCAAGGAGGGAAAGGGAAGGACAGGTCTTCACACTGCACATATTGCCTTGGTTCCATTGTCAACTGCTCTGTAGGGCTGAGGATTCATTTTACTTATTTGGTAGTAAAATCATTCAGTAGTAACAACAATATGACTCTCAATATCACTGAAGCACTTTACAGTCCCCAAATCCCCTTACTGTACATCTGTCATTATTAAAGCAGATTTGGAAGTAGAGTAGGGAAAGTATTTGCATATATAATCAACTGGAAAGAGGGAAGGTTCCTAGACATTGGATGAAGAAACCCAGAGGCTGGTGAGAGTAACAGGACTGAATCCTGGATTCTACAAATGGGAAAAGGAGCCGAGTGTTGCCAAGACAGGGCCCTGCGCGCTAATTTCCCAGCCCCGGGTCTTCAGGAGTAAGCCTAGGTTGTGGCTACAGTGGGATGATGCTGTTCAGTTGCCAAGTCACATCTGACTGTCTGGGACCCCAGGCTTCCCCGTCCTTCACTATCTCCCAGAGTTTGCTCAAACTCATGTCCATTGAGTCGGTGATGCCATCCAACCATCTCATCCTCTGTTGCCCCCCTTCACCTTCTGCCCTCAATCTGTTCCAGCATCACAGCCTTTGCCAATGTATTGGCTCTTACCAGACACACTGGCTTGGGCAAATCACCCACTTCTCTCTGCCACAAGTGACCCCATCTGTACAATGATGATCTTCATACCCACTTCACCAGGCTGTGATGATGATGAAGTGCAATTCATAGGTGGTGTTCCTACTACAGCATCAGATGCAATAATGGCGTAAAAGTATGGGAGGAACTTTAGTTGGTGGCTCAGAGGTTAAAGAGTCTGCCTGGAATGCAGGAGACCTGGGTTCGATCCCTGGGTCGGGAAGATCCCCTGGAGAAGGAAATGGCAACCCACTCCAGTACTCTTGCCTGGAGAATCCCATGGAGGGAGGAGTCTGGTAGGCTACAGCCCATGGGGTCTCAAAGAGTCGGACAAGACTGAGCGACTTCACTTTCACTATGGGAGGAAGGCAGAGCCCCACTGTCTGGACGCTCCTCTGCATTCCAGAGGACTGTGATCCAGCCCTCACCACCCTGTGTGGGGAGGTGGGCTACGAGCTAGTGTTTTTGAAGTCATCTGGGACATTCCACTCATCATCTTAGCAGTCCTGTTTATTCATTCATTCTCTAATTAATTCATCCATTTACAATTAATTACTGAGCAATGCTATACTTTAGCCAAGTTGGGGGAAGTGGGGATAAGGCAGAAAACAAAATTCAGCGAAGTCTTTGTCCTCCTGGAGCTTTCATTTTAGAAGAGAGACGAGTGACAAATAAAGAGGAGAATAAGCAATATTTTACAATGGGAGTAAGCATACTGGAGGATTTCCAGGCAGGAGAATGGAAAGTGCTCTGTGTGTGTGTGCGTGTGTGTGTGTGTGTGTGTGTGCGCGCGCGCTTAGTCACTCAAACATGTCCAATTCTTTGCACGTGTCGACTGTAGCCCACCAGGCTCCTCTGTCCATGGGGTTTTTCCAGTAAGAATACTGGAGTGGGTTGCCGCTTCCTCCTGCGGGGATCTTCCCCACCCAGAGATCAAAGCTGGAGAGCACACTAAGGAGCTGGTCGGGAAGGCCAGGCTCCCAGACCGGAAGGAGAGAAGTGGAAGAGACTGCACGCCATTTGTACAGAGAACAGGTACACGTGGATTGTGATCTAGAAGAGACAAGGCTGATGGTTACCAAGTGCAGGGCCTGCTGGGGGCCAGGGAGGGGCCTGGGGCAGAGGTCCAGGGAGAAGATAATGGTACTATGGTCCAGTAGGACGTGGGTGGTGATAATGAGGGCCAGATTCTGGAGCTCTTTTGAAGGGAGAGGCAACAGAGTGCCAGGCAGAACTGATCGGTGGAAGCCATCTGTGTCCCTACATTGAGGATAAGGATAGAGGAGAAAAGTTATTTCATCACTGTTATTAATGTGAATCAATGTTATTACCCCTGTTTTACAGACGAAGCGAGGAGGCTGCTCAGGGCCAGAGAAGGACTAGAAGCAATGTTCTATTTTCTTCTTGGGTAGGATTGATCAGGGGAGGATAGATGGAAGGAGCAGGCAGAGTGAAAAGAGAAAAACGGCTCAAGGAGGCCCAGTGAGAGGTTGGGAAAAGACAGACAAGAGCCTGGGGGCAGGTGTGTGCAATGAGAAAATAGGGATGCCGGCCCCAGAGGAGCATCCACATGAGATTTACAGTGGAGGAAGAGAGGGATTGGCGTAGAAGAGAGAAGCAGGACTTCAGGATCCACCCAAATCAGAGCCATGAGGGTTCTGGGCAGTGTCACCTGGGTGTGCTAAGGAGAGGGGCTCAGAGTGGCCATTTCTGATATTAAATGGTGAATTGAGGCACAGTTTAATTTTTAAGAATTTATCTGAGCATGCATGGAGTTGAATTAGGAAATGCCAAATCAAAATTTTTAGAAGCGCTCCACCACCAGGTCACGATCACTTTGCTTCCCTCTTTTTCTTTCTACTCCTGAAACTCGATAATTTCGATCGTCCTGTCCTCAGGTTTGTTGGTTTTTTGTGTTGTCTGCTAGCATCTGATATTGAACCACTCTAAAGAATTTTTCAGTTTAAATATGGAACTTTTCAGCTCCAGAATTTGTTTGCTCTTTTAATAATTTGTCTCTTGTTGATATTATCATTTTTCTCATATACTGTTCTCCTGACTTTGTTTATTTGTCCATATTTTCCTTTGACTCTGAGCCTGTTCAAGTTTTTGTCTAGAAAGTCTGGAGCCTTGGTATCCATGGGAAGGCTTCTGTAAATTATTTATATCTTTTGAATGAGCAATGTTCTATTTCCTTGTATGTTTTGTTGAAAGTTGTTTTTAAACTATAATGGGGTTACTCTGCTGCTGCTGCTGCTGCTGCTGTTGCTAAGTCGCTTCAGTCGTGTCCGACTCTGTGCCACCCCATAGATGGCAGCCCACCAGGCTCCCCTGTCCCTGGGATTCTCCAGGCAAGAACACGGGAGTGGCTTGCCATTGCCTTCTCCAATGCATGAAGGTGAAAAGAGAAAGTGAAGCCGCTCAGTTGTGTCCGACTCTTCTCGACCCCACGGACTGCAGCCTCCAGGCTCCCCCGCCCCTGGGATTCGCCAGGCAAGAGCAGCGGTTACTCTAGAAGTCAGAATTTCCCATTGGCTATTGGGATGTGTGTTTCTGTTATTGCAGAAGTATGTAGCAGTTTATATTGAAACTTCTCCAAACTACTTTGGCAAATAATATTCCTTGCTGTCTGTAATCACTGGAATTGCTGTTTCATTAGCTCATAGTCAGCTAATTTTTGATAGAGATTTCCTTGTTTTCCCGAAGTTGAACAAATATAAAATCATCCCCAAAAGAAATAAACAGAGAGAGATAGAAGACAGACAGGCAGAATAGCACTTCTCTCAGCCATTGCAGAATGGTTACTTGCTGGGGCATTCTTGCACGACTTAGATAGGCTTGCTCTGAGCCTTGATACCTACCCAAGGTAAAAGTTAAAGGTCTTCTCAGGACTTTTGTAGCATACTTCTGGCCCTGGCACATGTGTGGCTTTTTAAATTCACTTGTATACACCTATTTTTGAGCATTCTAATGTTCATCCAAACAGGTTTAAAGAGATGTACATAATAATTTGTAAGTAAGACCTACACTGATTCTTCTGGAATCAGGGAGAACTTGCAGCAGGACCACTGATCAAGATCAAAGTGGCCACTATGCCAGGGAAGGAGTAGGGGAAAGGTGAATAAAATTGCCACAAAACTCTTACGCCATTTTGAAGAGAACTATTTCTTGATTGCGCATTTGCTTTATTGTTAACATTTTATTGTTTTCTAGAGTGCTTACAAAGTTGGTATTGACAGCTTATTGGTAAAGAATCTGCCTACAATGCAAGAGATATGGATCCAATCCCTGGGTTGGGGATATCCCCTAGAGTAGGAAATGGCACCCCGCACCAGCATTCTTGCCTGGAGAATTCCATGGACTAGAGGAGCCTGTTGGGATACGGTCCATGGAGTCACAAAGAATCAGACACGACTGCGTGACTAACACTTTCACTTTCACTTTCAGAGTTCCTACAGAGTTGGTGCTGATGGCTTGTTGTTTATGCAACGTGTCCATGGGAGAATGAGAACTTGGAGTTTTGGAATCTGCCATTTATTTCCATTCTCCATGCTACAAGTTTTTGTTTGCAATTTCAGTTTTTAATTTAGGATGATATGCTTAAACATAAATTTAAAATCAGACACTATTACAAAGTTTACAATGTAAAAAAAAAAAAAAAATCCGTGAGGCTCCTGCCTGCAGGCAGACTCTACTGTCTGAGCCACCAGGCAATGCCTTCATTTCTGATACCACTCCCCCAAGGTAGCCATCTACAAATCTTCCAGACTTTTCTTTCAGCATTATGGTCATGTTTCTAGTACAGTGCTTGTACTGACTGCTGTTTCCTGCTCTATGAGTTTGCAAGTTCCTTATTGACTTTCTACCATGGGGGAGGAAAACTGAACATTTTTATAGCTCAGCTCCCCTGCATGATCCTGCCCCAGCAACTTCCAATCTCTCAGCACAGCTATATCACTAACGTGCTTTGACCTAAAGTTTTAATAGTGGAGATGTCCTCAAATTTCTGGTAATCCTCATCTCTTCATTTTCATTTAGGAGTGAGGCACTAAATCATGATTAAAGCTCTATGTGTCAAAAGCCCCATAGTTGCTCTGTTCCATACTACCTTTTCTAAGGGACCTGTAGATCTCTGTGGTGTTGTCCATTGTCCATGCGCTCTCATAGGGGTGTGTGTGTGTGTGCATATATTCTAGAATCTAGACGTTCTTTCAAAATAATCACAGACTAGAAATTCCCCCAGAGAAGCTGCATGGGTTGAAGGTACTTGTTTCCTGAAACATCTTCTTTTGAAGATCCTTTTTACTGAGAGGAATCACAGAAGAAAGGAGTAATGAGAAGGAAAGTAGAACATGGTACCAGTACTTAGAAAGGAAGTTTTCGTACACATTACCATAGGAGCTTCCAAGAGAAAGTGTGTGTTATGAGTGGATTGAGAGGATCTGACGGTTCACCGCAAAGCAATTATCAAACACAACCATAACACCTCGATCTGACAAGTGTGGTGTGTAGAACATGGCTTTTCCAGCTAGATGTGGGTTTAAATCCATGGTATCCTTGGAAATTTTTGCAAATTCCTTGAGCTGTGAAAGCCTCAGTTTTCTTACTTGCATCATAGGGGGTGTTTTGGAATCGGAAATCATGCGTATAAAGGGATGGGTATATACGTGCTCCATAAATGATAATCCTCAAATTGTTAGAGTAGTCCAACAGCTACTTTACTCACCATCTCTTAACAGATTTAGATGCAGCCTAGAGGGCAGAAGGAAAGGTAAAGAGAAGGATGCTCTTGGGTGTCAGGGAATCACACATTTGACATTCAGCATATTTATGAATATGATGATCACTGGAGGTGAAAGAAAGGAGCTTGTGGGTTCCTCAGACTCATTTTCACATTCACTGGAAAGGAGCCCAAGACAGGGCCCCAGCCTCAGTTACAGCCCTACCATGTGCAGAACCTTGACAAACACTTAGCCAGTAAGACCTACATTTGCCCTTCATAACCTGGCCTACTGCAGCCTGGAGAGGTGTGGGATTGCAAGGACCTTCAAACCCTGAGTGGCTAGGGACACATATAGCTACTTCCCAACTAGACAGAAGGGGTATTGAGGCCACAACACCCTTCAGCCTCCACTGTCTCCATCCTGACAATGGGAACAAGAATCTAGAAGGCCAAAGAAGGGCCTGAGGCTTTCCCTGATGGTGGGGTATCATGATGCCAGGATAGCAGTGTTCCAGGCCTTGTTCAGCCCTTCCCCAGTGGTCCCAGAAAAGGCCCTCAGTGTCCAGAGTAGCTCAGCTTTTTGCAGACTGATGAGAAGAAATGGAAATAAAATGCTCTGAGTAACACACCCTCCCTGGCCTGAGGCCAGTGCCTATTGGGTGCCCATAAGTGAGGGACAATGAGAACCAACATAGGAGAATCACTGGAGGCCTTTATAACCAACACAGCATTCCTCTTTTCTTGTCTTTGAGCCCCAAGTAAAACAACTGACCCCCCTGATTTGCCACCCAAAGTCCCTCAAGCCCCTGCACATGAATCTGGTTGATCATCTTCCCAGCACTCACAGTGATAAGAGTCACTGTGACCCTAGGGTGGTTTTTACTAGGGTGACCCACTGAGGTCACTAAGGGAGTGTGGCAGCCTTGTGCTACCCGGGATGGGGAGGATTTTCTAAAGTTTCTGCTAGAATCCAGGGAGGCAGAACTCCACCCGCTGGATGGATGCCCCTTATGTCTCTGACTCAAGTCTTCTTTGTTTTCAGGTCACAGAAGGCAAAAGATATTTGGAAGGACATTAACCAATTAGTGGATGAAATGGTGAAGAAGTACACAAAGTACGGCTGGGGTTTTCCTCTCCCGGGCTGGGCACATAGCTCTCTAGATTTGGTGGTCATAGAAGTCTCTATGATCAGGAGCACAGAGCCCAGGGAGGGGAGTGTTCTGAAGCAGAAAGAACAGATCAATCTGGTTCTATCAGGTCTCAGCACATTTCTTGGCACCTGCCTGTGAGTCAAGCCACACTGTAAGGGACATAGTCTGTCCTTGAGACCTCACAGATTAAGAAACAGGAAAACCAGTAACCAAATACTGAGTTAAATGGTGCCAAGGGTTAAAAGAAATGTGCAAAGGAATTACTTGCAACTTTAAGGGAAAAGCGAGTATTATTCTTTTTTAAAAACCAAGTATGACTTCCTAGGGGATCTGAAATTTTGAACTAGATTCAAAGAATGGGGAAAGACAGGGTAACAGGAACAATCAAGGAGGTTTCTTTTGGGGTGAGTGGTCTCTTTGACTGGAGAGTAGGGTTAACTCGGGGGAAGGGTGAGAAATGAGTCTGAACAGGACAGCATAGGGCCAGAACCACTGAGGCTCATAATGCCAAGCCAAGGGGCTTAGGATTCTGGCTGTGAGCAGTTTGGAGCTATAGCTGATTCTTGAGTAAGTGTCTCATATGGTACATGATGTCCTCCAGGTAGAAAAGTCCGATAGCAATGGTCAAAATGATTTGTAACAAGAGCCAAGAGAAGTAGAGAGCACAGTTGGGACCTATGGCAGCAATTAAGATAAAAAATAGAGGATCATTGGATGAGGAGAAGGGGAAGATGTGTGAAAGGCTGAAACCAGGTAGAATAATTTCTTTGATATGAACAGGACGTGGGGAAGGTGGGCAAGGAAGGAAAAGGAGTGACGTTACCAAGACTATCACAGTAGATAAGAGGCCAGTTGAGAGAATCATGCAAAAGTGGATGGGTGCCTGTCTTCTGGTGCGTGTGTGTGCATGCCTGTGTGTGAGAGAGAGAGAGAAAGAGAGAGACAGAAGGAGATTTGGAGTGGGGGTGGGAGTGTAGGGATGGAGCAAGAAGGCACCACATCTCCACAGGCCTCAGAATCCTCTACTAAGTTGTAGGAACCTCCAGGGTTCAGGAAATGGCCCCAAGGAGAAGAGTTGGAATGGGAACAGGGAAACTGGCAAGCCCCACCTTCCTGGCTCCTCATCGGCTTCATTTGCATAATTCTTCTCCAGCCCTGACCTGCAGATGTCCTTCATCACCTCCTCCACACAGGGCAAAACTGTCATGAAGCTCACCTCAGACAGGCAAGTGCTGTTTTAATCCCCCAAGGTAGGCATGGTGGGAGGGGTCACAGGGAACTGAGGGGTTCACTGAGGACCCACTGGGTGCATCCCCTTGGTGCCCACTCTGACCCCCAGTCCTGGCTCCCTAGCCCCCACTGGCCTCTGGCTGAGCTGGCACTGAGAGATCACATCCTGCTAGATGCCTCCACCTCCTCTAAGCCCAGCCCTCCACCTGTCCTGTCCTCCCAGCCCTCTTCTCGTGTCTCAGAACTGGCTCACTGTGAGGACCCTGGGACCTGCAGGAGCAGGTGCGTGGGCCCTTCGTGAACACTGGCCTGTGTAGGCTCCTGCTCTGTCAGTCTCTGCTCTGGGCCAGTGCGGGAAGCTGGGAGGCAGAGTCGGACCAGGGGTGTGATGGGCATGATGAAGTCCTGGAGCTTCAGTGGACTGATCCCTTGGTGGCTCTGAGACAAGGGAGCCCATGAGTATGGTTCTGAATACCGGGCTGGGCTGGGGTCAGGAGGGCAGCGTGACAGAGCCGCACCCTAGGTGTGCCCACAGGCCTGAGGTGGAAGATGGGGAGCCCATGAGTATCCAGGAGCCCAAGATGCTCATCGTGCAAATGACTGAAACCCAGAGAGTGTGGGGGTGCAGTGCGCGGAGACAGCACTCCCCAGGCCTGGCTCCCAGGAGAAGCGGGGACCGGGGCTTCCTGTTCAGTGAGCTGGGGAAGGCGTGGTTTTGTGTGTCCCTGTGGTCTGCATTTTGCAGAGAGAGACCTGAGTGAGTGTCAGGTGCAAGTGAGGGGGAGCTGTCAGGCAAGTAGCAAAAAGAAAGACGGGGCCTCTGGGAGAGGAGCTGCCCGTGGGGAGGGGAGGACCGCTGGATCCTTTAGGCAGAGGACTGAGTCTGAACCAAGGGACCTGTGGGGAGACTTCTAAGGGCTCCAGTCCTCTCGGGAGAGTGGAGGTGAGGCTCTGTTTCTCAAGGGAAAGTGTCAGAAGAGGAGTGGGGATCAGGGAAGGGGATAAAAGGCTTGGAGTTTTAAGATGTGAAAGGCTTCATGAGGGCGTAAGCAGGCTAGTGTTCTCTCCATGCATGGAGCTGGGAGGAGGGATTGAGTGGGGAGGGCAGGGGGAACCAGTGGACGGATGGTGTGGACAGCCTAAGGAAAACAGGCTCAGGCAGGAGCGAAGCGTGGAGAATCTCAGATCTGGGCCAGACACCGTGGAGGGATGAGAGTTCTGGCATATTTGGGGTTCCTGTCAACAGAAAAGAAATCCTCCCAGAAGTGACAGGAAGAGTCGGGTGGGCAGGGCCCGGCTCAGCCTCCAGTGGCCCGGGTCCCAGGCCTCCTCAGTTCCCATGCTGGGTCAGGCAGGGCAGGACCAGGGGCTCTCAGATCTCAGCTCAAGGCAGAATCCCTTCTGCCTGAGGCAAGAGCTTGCCTTCAGGTGCCATGTTCTCTAAGACTTTCTGTAACAGCTCAGCCATCACACCAGATAAGGTTGAACATAAGCCCCACCCGCTGGTGTGTCCCGGTCCCAGTCCCTGCTATCTGCTTTAACAGAGGCCAACAGAGATCCCGGCAGCAGCCTGGGATCACTGCTTTTCTGCTGCCATGAACGGTCTTCAGGCATCTTTTCCAGCTTATGGTCTATTTCTTCAGGAGCACAAGCCCAAGAGCCCTAGACTCTGATGGAGCAGCTTGACAACCTCCCTTAGCACCAATCCAGAGGGGGAAGTGGCCTGGAGGGGCCAAGTCCACTACAGGGCTGTGCAGCAGGGGAGGAGGGGACAGGGCAGGAGCATCAGCAGAGTGACTTCTCAAACTCAGCCTTTCCCGTTGGAGGATAATGCCCTCCCTAGGGACCCCCCACTAGGGACTCCTTAGGGCCCAGCAGTGCGGCCAGTCACGTTGGGGGTGCCGGATCCACAGGTGTGCGTCCGTGGGTGCTCCCCTCTCAACACAGATGGGCAGGGCAGGGCCCTTGCTGAGTCCCCTGAGGTCTGGATGCCTGAGACAGAGATGTGCACTTTGAAAGCCAGGTCTGACTTATGGGACCAACAAAACTGCATCGTCCAGGCTCGCTGCATGAGGGATGAAGAAGGCCTACATTCTGTCAGTGGCGGAGACACGGGCAGAAAGGTCACGACAGGACCACTTGTGTTCTCTCTGGTCCAGGCAGGTCTGCACAGGGGAGAATGGTGTCAGGACCGCTGGGGCTGTTTTTCAATGGTCAACCACCATCTCCCTCTATCCTCTTTTCTGATTTTTCAGACAAGAAATAAGTCGTGGTCTTAGCCGACTTCAGGATATAGTGCCTACAGGAGCCACAAGCTTGCAGGAAGGGTTGATAAAGGTACAGAGACAGCTCTGAGAATTTATTCTGCTTTGTCAAGTTCTTAGAGTATTATTTGGTTATCTCACTGCCCTCCCCCAACTTCCCTTCAATTTGTTTCAGGCAAATAAACAGATTCAACATGCTACCTCAGGAGGTAAGTTGCCTGTTGACGTCACTGTGCTCAGGTGGGACAGAGCCAGGCCCAGGCCTCAGCGAGGGCTGGTGCAGACCCTCCTCGGCCAGCTCCTAGCACTGACTCATGGAGCAGGCTCCTTGCCCTCTCTGTGCTGCAGGTTCCTCCTCCCTGCAGTGAGGATGGAAAGCTCCCCCAGGGATGTTCCTGAGAACCACATGGGATCATGCATTACATTCCTGGTTCTTACTAGATATCATTGCTTGACCTACAGTTGCGCTGCATGAAAAAGAAGAGAAACTCCAGGGACAGTGAGGAGACAGAGTTCGGTTTGGGGAGCAGAGACCTTGGTGCCCCCTGCCTGCCCACACTCTGTCCGCTGTGGCCCTGGCTTTGCCCTTCCCCTTCAGCCTCTCCCCTGTGGTTGACTCTCGTCCTGTGTCGGTGTTTCCAACAGTGGGAAAGGCTGTGCTCGGCCCAGAACCATCGGCATGTAGACGACGGGGCTGCAGCCTCATCAGGAAGGAAGCACAGGCTGCTGGGAAGGCAGGGAGTGGGCGGGGCCGCTGCCCAGGCCTCTGGCGGTCAGTCTGGCTGCTCCTCCCTGAGCTCAGCTGAGAGGCTTGTCCTTGCCAGGGAGGCAGCTGCAGTTGCCATTCAGGATAAAGGCTGTCCCCCTGCCCCTAGAGAGGGTCACTAGGAAGCGCTCTGAGCCAGGCTCAGGCTCCTCCCCTGTCAAGTGGGTCCTGGGCTAAGGCTCTTCCTCTCTGGGCGAAGGCCCTTCCTCTCTAGGCATCTGATAGTGGCTACTTGGATCAGGCGGAGGTGCGGGAGCAGTGCTGGGGGCCTAGCCATGTGAACGGGTCTCTCCAGGTGCCTTTCTGACCAGGCCACTCCCTGCTTCTTCTGCAGAGAGCAGTGCTTCCAGCCTGATCATCACCCTGACTGCGGGGCCTCTGCTACCAAGGACGTTACAGGACACAAAGAAGGAAGTGAGTCCTGTCCACCATTACCAGCTTTTGTGCTCCTTGTATTTGGGTGTTTCCACTCAAAACATTTTTTTCTCTTAGGCTCAACAGGCTCGGGATATGGGGGCCAAGGTTTATTGCTTGGGTGTACAAGACTATAAGAGAGATCAGGTAATTCAGAACAGATAACCAAGTGCCACTCTGGAGCCCAGCTTGGGACACCTTTCAAAGGCAGCTGTCCCAGCATCACCTAGCAGATGACCCTCTAACCCAGCCCAAGTGTTTGGACACAGGTAGTCATGGCAGATGAATAGCAAGTGTTGTGTATACCTACACACCAAAGGTATGGGTGGAGAAGTTTTCCATTCCCCAAGGGGTGGGCTGCTGACAGACGCCAGGGTGTGGCCCTTGGAGTCCAACAGGGCAGCAAGAGTTTGTCTCCTGGGACAGGACCTGCCGTGTGCTCAATCCCTGGCTGTGTGCCAACCATCTCCTCTCCCTTCTAGCTACATAATATTGTAGAAAGAAAGGACCAAATGTATGGGATGGACGAATTCAATTCTGCAGAAAAGCTTGTTGCCTCGGTGAGTGTGGGTTAAACATGAGAGGGGAGGTAAATTGCCTTTTCCCCATGTCCCTGCTACCAATCTCTCTGACCCTGCCACCCCTCTGTTCCAGCTCGTGAAAAATTCGTGTATGGAAATGATGGCTGGGGACACACACTTTGTGTGCTTAGGAGGTAAGAGCCAAGTCACAGCTCTAGACAGAAGTGTGTGTGTGTGTGTGTGTGTGTGTGTGATATATTCACGTGGCATAAGAGTGTTGTGATGGGGGGGAGGTATCTGTGGTGTGTTTTTGCATGTGATGTGATTGTATATCTATTGTATGTGTGCTTTGAGTGGAGGGTGTATAGTGTGTGTCCGTGTGTACATGAGTGTGGTGTTATGCGCATGTGAGGGGATTATATATAAATCTGTCCAGAATATAAGTGTTTCTGATATAGGAGTAAATGTGTGATTGTATAACATGTATACGCCAGGGGCCGTGTGGATGTTGCTCTTACTGTTTAGCCACTAAATCATATCTGACTCTTTGGATCCCATGGACTGTAGGCTGCCAGGCTCCTCTGTCCGTGGGATTTCCCAGGCAAGAATACTTGGGTGGGTTGCCATTTCTTTCTCCATGGGATCTTCCCTGCCTAAGGATCGAAACCACACCTGCCACATCGGCAGGCAGATTCTTTATCACTGAGCCACCAGGGAAGCCCATATACGTGTTTAATTACTTTTATCTTTCGGATTTATTGAGAGGTTATTGACAGATAGCTCTGAATGAGTTTAAGGTATACCACATAATGTATAGACTTGAATACATACTGCAAGATAGGTGACAAAAGTAAATTTAGCTCTTAAAATCTAAAACCAAAAGCTTCTTTTATAAATTAAATATTTATTGATACTTAAAAACCCTCAACAATACTTAGCAACTGAAATGAAACTAAACATAAGAAGGAGATAATACATCAAGACTAATTAGGGATCATCCCAAAATGCAACTGACTCAGTGCTTGAAATATCACTAAGTTTACCACATCAGGAAAATGGAAAAGAAAAATATGAATATTTCAATGGCTGAAAAAAGAATTGGACAAAGTTCAAGTCCAGAATCATAAGAACATATCTGACAAAGGCATCCATAGAAATTCTCAAAGCCAACATTACACCCAGTCGTTCAGTGAGGGTGGCCTCTCCCTGAGATCTGGAACTTGACAAGATGCCCTCTCTCCCAGGGGAGGATCTCTCCCATGGGGTCCCTCCCTCAGTGTGGGGAGGATCCTGCGCAGTCGGTTTCTGTTAGAAGCCCTTTCTCTGAGTGAGCTCTGTGTGAGCCGGTTTGTGCAGCCCCATCACTGGGATCTGTAGAGCTGAGGCGGGTGGATAAGCACCAGCTCCCACTGGTAACAGCACTCAGCTTGGATGCAGCTGGACGCAGACCCAGGAAACCAGTCCTGGCTTCGGTATTCTCAACTGCAAGGCTACAGTGCAGTAGGCTGTGGTCTCTGACTAATGGGCGTCTGTCTAGAGCAGTGTTCATAGCCGAGCTCTGCCTCCCACAGACACAAAACCGAAGCAAGTTGCTGAGTATCCGCCAGCTCCAATTTCATCTCCAAGAAGTAGAAATAGCAACACCCACTATCAGATCTCAGTGAGATGTGTAAGCAGTGGCGTTCCCAATGACTGGCACAGAATCCAGAAACCAGTGGCTTTCCCCAACAGGAGCTGGTTTTAAGACTTCGATCAGTGACCCCTGGCTCTGCCCCCGCCTTCCTGCTGAGTGCAGGTTGGGGAAGGAAGTGGTTAAGGAACACCCAGGATGAGAGCTCCTCTAGCGGAGCCCTCTGTGGGCGGAATCTGTCTGCCTCCTCCTGTCTCTGACCCTGCGAGCGCAGTGCAATGCGGTGACCTGCATCTGTGCAGAGTCCTCTCCTGCACACCCCAGCGGTGCAGCAGCCTGACAGCTTCCATTCTCTGGCCGTGTCCCCAGGACACTCACAGGCCTGTTAGACCTCAGGGGACATTGCCCATTGTCATCCCTGCCCTGTGGTGGCCTAGCTGGGATGCAATGCCTGCTGCCCACCCTCTGCCAGTGAGGCCCAGCGGTGCTGCTCTGACCTTCACAACTGCGGTCATCGTGTCAAAAGCTGCCACACGGCATGAGTGTCACTGAAATGGAAAGTTCAAGGCAGGAACCTGGAGCCCAAATGAAGCAGAAGAATCTGTTCATCAGGCTGTCATGCTGAATACGTCAGAGGTTCAAATGAGGGGAATGCCAGGAGGCGCGCAGCCTCTTCAGCCTCTCAGGCCCCTCCAGCACTCAGCAGAGGCCTCTCTGGCCTCCCTGCCTCCAGGCCTGTGCTCCTCTGCGCCCATCCTCTACGCAGAGCCTGAGGAGCTGAGAAGGCCACTGCCCTAACCCACTGACCACGAAGGCTGAGGCCCCCAAGCCAGACAGCCGTGCCCTCTAACACCCAGCCTCTGCTCTCAGCCCGCCTGCTGCAGAGACTGGCGAGTGTGGGCCTAGACTTCCTGGGAAACTTCCTCGGCTTGCTGGCTCCAGTTATTGAGACTTCACTCCCAGAGTGCCTCAACCCTGAAATCTCTCCTAGTCAGCTGGCTCCCCTGGCTTCCCACAGCCCTTGGCCTCCTCTTATTATAGTCACATGTCACCTGGTATAAACGATCATCTCCTTGGCTATATCCACGTCTTTATTTTTATCATTCAGTAAATTCTTTTTCTTCCAAACTTTTATTATGAATCATTTCAAACCTGCTGCTGCTGCTAAGTCGCGTCAGTCATGTCCGACTCTGTGCAACCCCATAGACGGCAGCCCACCAGGCTTCCCTGTCCCTGGGATTCTTCAGGAAAGAACACTGGAGTGGGTTGCCATCTCCTTCTCCAATGCATGAAAGTGAAAAGGGAAATTGAAGTCGCTCAGTCATGTCTGACTCTTCGCGACCCCATGGACTGCAGCCTACCAGGCTCCTCCGTCCATGGGATTTTCCAGGCCAGAGTACTGGAGTGGGTTGCCATTGCCTTCTCCTCAAACCTGCAATAAAGTGGAAACGATTGTACACTGGGCACCCTTTTCTCCACCAGCTGGATTTGCAATTAATATCAATTGTATTTCCTTTAATATTAACCTATCTAACTCTCTCTATCTTCATCGGTTCATTTTAGTTTTTGATGTATTTCAAAATAAATTCTAAGTACTGGCACAAAAATAGAAATATAGTTCAATGCAGCAGGATAGAAAACCCAGAAATAAATTAATGCACCGATGATCAATTTAGAGAAGGAAATGGCAATCCTCTCCAGTATTCTTGCCTAGAGAATTCTGTGGACAGAGGAGCTGGTGGGCTGCTGTCCATGGGGTTGCACAGAGTTGGACATGACTGAAGCGACTTAGCATGCATGCATGCATTGGAGAAGGAAATGGCAACCCACTCCAGTGTTCTTCCCTGGAGAATCCCAGGGATGGAGGAGCCTGGTGGGCAGCTGTCTATGCGGTCACATAGAATTGGACACGACTGAAGTGACTTAGCAGCAGCAGCAACACGATCAATTAATATGACTAAGAAGCAAATCTACACAATGTTGGAAAGACAGTCTCTTCAACAAATGGTGCTGGGAAAAATGGACAGCTACATGTAAAAAAACAAAATTAGTTTATTCTTTTACACCATACACAAAAAATAAACTCAAAACAGATTAAAAACCTAAATGTGAGATCAGACACTATAAAAGTCCTAGTGGAAAACAGACAGAACACATTCTGAGATAAACGGCAGCAATATCTTTTTCGAGCTGACTCCCAGAATAATTGAAATAGAAACAAAAATAAACCAATGAGATTTACTTAAACTCAAAAGTTTTTTAACAGCAAAGGAAATAATAAACAAAATGAAAAGACAACCCACAGACAGATTAGGAGAAAATATTTGCAAATAATGTGAATAAGCAATTAGTCTCCAAAATTTACAAACAGCTCCAGCAGTGGGGCAACTGGGGCACTGGGCATGCCATGCTGTCTGGCTACATAGAGCAGATGAAGGGCATGTCCCTGCCAGTCAGGGCCTGACAAAATATCACCTACTGGAGAGGGGAATGGCAAACTGCTTCAGTCTTCTTGTGATGAGAACCCAGTGAACACAATGAAATGGCAAAAAGATATGACATGGGAAGATGAGCCCCCCATGTTGGCAGGTGTCCAATATGCTACTGGGGAAGAGCAAAGGAACAGCTCCAGAAACAATGAATAGGCTGGGGTAAAGTGAGAATGTCTTTCAGTTGTGGTTGTGTCTGGCGGAGGCAGTAAAGTCCAGTGCTGTAAGAACAACATTGCATAGGAACCTGGAATGTTAGATTCATGAATCAAGGTAAATTGGACGTGGTCAAGGAGGCGATGGCAAGAGTGAACACTGACGTTTCAGGAATCAGTGAGCTTAAATAGACAGGAATGGGTGAATTTAATGTAGGTGACCCCATTATATCTACTACTGTGAGCAAGAATCCCTTAGAAGAAATGGAGTAGCCCTCATAGTCAACAAATGAGTCCAAAATGCAGTGTTTGGGTGCAATCTCAAAAAAGACAGAATGATCTCAATTCACTTCCAAGGCAAACCATTCAACATCACAGTAATCCAAGTCTATACCCCAACCACTAATGCCAGAGAAGGTGAAGTTGAGTGGTTTTATGAAGGGCTACAAGACTTTCCAGAATTAACACCAAATAAAAGATGTCCTTTTCATCATAGACGACTGGAATGAAAAAGTAGGAAGTCAAGACATACCTGGAGTAACAGGCAAGTTTGGCCTTGGAGTACAAAATGAAGCAAGGCAAAAGCTAAGAGTTTTGCCAAGAGAACACGCTGGTCATAGCAAGCACCCTCTTCCAACAATACAAGAGACAACACTACACATGGACATCACCAGATGGCCAATACCAAAATCAGATTGATTATATTCTTTGTAGCCAAAGATGGGGAAACTCTATACAGTCAGCAAAAACAAGACCTGGAGCTGACTGTGGCTCAGATCATCAGCTCTGTATTGCAAAATTCAGGCTTAAATTGAAGAAAGTAGGGAACACCAATAGGCCATTCAGGCATGACCTAAATCAAATCCCTTGTGATTATACAGTGACGTTGATGAATAGATTCAAGGGATTGGATCAGGTAGATGGAGTGCCTGAAGAACTACAGATGAAGGTTCATAAACCGTACAGGAGGTGGGGACCAAAACCATCCCCAAGAAAAAGAGATGCAGAAGGCAAAGTGGTTGAATGAGGAGGCATTACAAATAGCTGAGAAAAGAAGAGAACTGAAAGGTAAAAGAGAAAGGGAAAGACATGGCCAACTGAGTGCAGAGTTCCAGAGAAAAGCAAGGAGAGAAAAGAAAGCCTTCCTTAAGTGAACGATGCTGAGAAATAGAGCAAAACAAGAGAAGGGCAAAGACTAGAGATCTCTTCAAGAAAATTAGAGATATCAAGGGACCATTTCGCACAAAGATGGGCCCAATAAATGACAGAAATGTATGGACCTAACAGAAGCAGGAGGGATTAAGAGGAGGTGGCAAGAATACACAGAAAAACTGTACAAAAAAAAATCTCAATGATCCAGATAAGCACAATGGTGTGGTCACTCACCTAGAGTGACCTTCACATCCTGTAGTGTGAAGTGAGGTGGGTGTTAGGAAGCACTACTACAAATAAAGCTAGTGGAGATGATGGAATTCCAGTTGAGCTATTTCAAATCCTTAAAAATGATGCTGTTAAGGTGTCACACTCAATATGCCAGCAAATTTGGAAAACTCAGCAGTGGCCATAGAACTGGAAAAGTTCAGTTTTCATTCCCACCCCAAAGAAACGCAATGCCAGAGAATGTTCAAATTCCTGTACAAATGCACTCATTTCACAAGATTATGCTCATAACCTTTCAAAGCTAGACTTCAGCAGTACATGAAGCAAGAAATTTCAGATGTACAAGCTGGATTTAGAAAAGGTAGAAGAACCTGAGACCAAATTGCCAACATCCACTAAATCATAGAAAAAGCAGGGGAATTCCAAAAAAACCATCTACTTCTGCTTCATTGAGTACACTAAAGGCTTTGTGTGGATCACAACAAACTGTGGGAAATTCTTAAAAATATGGGAATACTAGACCACTTTACCTGTCTCCTGAGAAACCTGTATGCATGACAAGAAGCAACAGTTAGAGCCAGACATGGAACAATGCGCTGGGTTCAAAATTGGGAAAGGAGTATGTCAAGGCTGTATATTGTCACCCTGCTTTGCAGAGTACATCATGCAAAATGCCAGGCTGCATGAATCACAAGCTGGAATCAAGACTGCTGGGAGAAATATCAACAACCTCAGATATGCAGATGATGCCACTATAATGGCAGAAAGTGAAGAGGAATTAAAGAGCCTCTTGATGAATGTGAAAGAGGAGAGTGAAAAAGCTGGCTTAAAACTCAACATTCAAAAAACTAAGATCACGGCATCTGGTCCCATCATTTCATGGCAAATAGATGGGGAAACAATGGACACAGCGACAGACTTTGTTTTCTTGGGCTCCAAAACCACTGCAGATGGTGACTGCAGCCATGAGATTAAAAGATGCTTGCTCCTTGGAAGAAAAGCTATGACAAATCTAGACAGTGTATTAAAAAGCAGACATCACTTTGCTGATGAAGGTCCATATAGTCAAGGCTATGGTTTTCCCAGTAATCGTGTAATGGATGTGAGAGTTGAACCTCACAAATCCATAAAGAAAGCTAACAGCCAAAGAATTAATACTTTTGAACTGTGGTGTTGGAGAAGACTCTTGAGAGTTCCTTGGACAGCAAGGAGATCCAACCAGTCAATCCTAAAGGAAATCAGTCCTAAATATTCATTGGAAGGACTGATGCTGAAGTTGAAGCTCCAATACTTTGGCCACCTGATGGGAAGAGCTGACTCGTTAGAAAAGACTGATGCTGGGAAAGGCAGGATAGAAGAGGATGACAGAGGATGAGATGGTTGGAGGGCATCACTGACTCAATACACATGAGTTTGAGCTAACTCCTGGAGATAGTGTGAAGGACAGGGAAGCCTGGCATGCTGCAGTTGATGGGGTCAAAAAGAGTCAGGCACCACTTAACAACTGAACAACACCATACGATTTTTAATAGTATCAAAACAAACAACCCAATCAACAAACGGCCAGAAGATCTAAACAGACATTTCTCCAAAGAAAACATAGAGATAGCCAACAAAACATGAAAGATGCTCAACACCACTAATTACTAGAGAAATGCAAGTCAAACCTACAACGATGCACCATCTCACAGCAGCCTGATGGCTATCATCAAAAAATCTGTAAACAGTAAGTGCTGGAGAAGGTGTGGAGAGAAGGGAATCCTCCTTCAGTTGGCAGTAATGTAAATTCGTATAGCCACGAACAGTATGGAGGTTCCTTAAGAAAATAAAAATAGAGCTACTATGTGGCCCTGCAATCCCACCTGGGCATAAATCCAGAGAAAACCATGATCTGAAAGAATACATGCACCCCAAGAGGAACTAAAGAGCCTCTTGATGAAAGTGAAAGAGGAGAGCGAAAAAGTTGGCTTATAAAGCTCAGCATTCAGAAAACAAAGATCATGGCATACAGCCCCATCACTTCATGGGAAATGGATGGGGAAACAGTGGAAACAGTGTCAGACTTTATTTGGGGCGGCTCCAAAATCACTGTAGATGGTGACTGCAGCCATGAAATTAAAAGACGCTTACTCCTTGGAAGAAAAGTTAAGACCAACCTAGATAGCATATTGAAAAGCAGAGACATTATTTTGCCAACAAAGGTCCGTTTAGTCAAGACTATGCTTTTTCCATTGGTCATGTATGGATGCAAGAGTTGGACTGTGAAGAAGGCTGAGCACCGAAGAATTGATGCTTCTGAACTGTGGTGTTGGGGAAAACTCCTGAGAGACCCTTGGACTGCAAGGAGATCCAACCAGCCCATTCTAAAGGAGATCAGCCCTGGGATTTCTTTGAAAGGAATAATGTTAAAGCTGAAACTCCAGTACTTTGGCCACCTCATGCAAAGAGTTGACTCATTGGAAAAGACTCTGATGCTGGGAGGGATTGGGGGCAGGAGGAAAAGGGGACGACAGAGGATGAGATGGCTGGATGGCATCACTGACTCGATGGACATGAGTCTGAGTGAACTCCAGGAGATGGTGATGGACAGGGAGGCCTGGCGTGCTGCAATTCATGGGGTCGCAAAGAGTCAGACACGACTGAGCGACTGAACTGAACGGAATGTTCATTACGGCTCTGTTTACAGTGGCTAAAACATGGAAGCCCCTGCCTCCCCTGGGGCTCCGCCATGGGAATGACAGGCTCAACACCTTGCTCGTCCGTGAATAGTCACACAAAGGAAAGGGTGGCAATGACCAAAGTGACACGAGAATTTTTATAGCAACCTTATTGCTCAACATGAAGAACGAGAAATGAGACAAAAGAAGTTAGAAAAAGTGATGGGAGAAGAAGGCCTCGTGAATGAAGAGAAATGACTCCAGAGATCAGCACATGCTCGGGAGGAAACAGAGTTTCTTCATTTGAAGAGAACAAGACTTGGACTGGAAGATTTTGAGTCGTTAAAAGTAATGGGCAGAGGAGCCTTTGGTGAGGTGCGGCTTGTTCAGAAGAAAGAGACAGGCCATGTCTATGTAGTGAAAATACTTCGTAAAGCAGATAGGCTTGGAAAAGAGCAGGTTGGCCACATTCGTGCAGGCAGGCAGTTTGTGAAAATGTTCTATAGTTTTCAGGATAAGCTAAACCTCTGCCTAATCCTGGAGTTCCTGCCTGGAGGGGACATGATGACCCTGTTGATGAAAAAAGACACTGAACAAAAGAGGAGACTCGGTTTTATGTAGCAGAAGCAGTGTTAGCCTTAGACCCTGTTCACCAGCTTGGAGTCATCCACGCAGACATCAAACCAGACAAGCTTCTCCTGGACAGCAAGGGCCATACGAAGCTTTCTGACTTTGGCCTTTGCACAGGACTGAAAAAAGCGCACAGGACAGAATTTTATAGGACTCCGAACCACAGCCTCCCCAGTGCTTTCACTTCTCAGAACCAGAATTCCAAAAAGCAGAAACCTGGAAAAGAAATAGATGTCCGCTAGCCTTCTCCACAGTTGCCACTCCTGACTACGTTGTTCCTGAGGTGTTCATGCAGACCCGGTACAATACGCTCTGTGACTGGTGGTTGCTGGGGGTGACCAAGTGTGAAATGTTCATTGGCTACCCACCTTTCTGTCCCAAGTCCCCTCAAGAGACATATAAGAAGGTGATGAACTGGAAAGAAACTTTGGCTTTTCCTCCAGAAGTTCCTATTTCTGAGAAAGCCAAGGATCTAATTTTGAGATTCTGCTGTGAATGAGACCATAGAATTGGAGCCCCTGGAGTTGAGGAGATCAAAAAATAATTCTTTTTTTTGAAGGTGTTGACTGGGAACATATCAGAGAGAGACCTGCTGCAGTATCTACTGAAATCAAAAACATTGACGGTACCTCAAACTTCGATAAGTTTCCAGAATCTGATTAAGCCAACAGTGGCAACAAGTAATCACCCTGAGACAGACTACAAGAACAAAGACGGGGTCTTCATCAGTTACACCTACAAGGACTTTGAGGGCCTGCCGCAGGGGGACAGAGGGGACAACAGCTTCCTACATGAAAGCAGCGAAATAGTTTTCCTTGAAATGGGATCCTAAATCAAGCAGAGTTCTTAGTACAACATCCTGGTTTTCTTCTCACATACTGTTTTGAAAGCGTTTCCAGGAAGTTTATGGAAGCCACCAACGTGTCAAGGTGAACATGGTGATAGTAAGTGGATTCTCTTCCATAGCACATCTGATGACCAGTAGAACAAAGACAACCGTTGCTACCGTATTGGCCATGAACAGCGGTCCTGCTTCTTTAGAAGCTTCATGACCCAATCTGATGTTTTTAAAAAAGAAAAGAAAAGAAACTCAAATTTTCCTAAGTTCATCCGAAGGAGAAAAACAGCCGTCATCCGACATAAACAGAAACTTATTATCAGCCAGTTCTGTGATTCAGTGACATGCTTCCTGTCAAGACCACCAAGTAGTTTTCTTCTTTACAGCTAAAATTCGTAGGATGAAAGGAAATATAGCAATAAAGACCGTCAGCAGCCAGCATTCTGGCTGAAGGAAATGACCCACCATTCTGAATCAGTGGTCATGGTGATTTCTCCCCACACCTCAGCCTCTGGCAAGTGGCTTTTTATAGCCTCCAATCATGGTGCACTTTATTTATGGTACTAGGATAAAGACTCTCAATCCATTTTGATTTATTTGCTCCTGCCCATCTAAAATACTCATGCTGCTTTTCTGAGTGTTGATGGAGGATGCCAGCTTGATCCACTGTTGCTCTTAGCAGGCCCAGAGGCTGCTGGGTGTCACCAAGGAGTCTCAGATCATGTAGAAAATACTTATTTTCTCTTCACATCTGTATCAGAAAATCTGTTTGGATATTGCCATAGACCAGCAATACCCACAAGTGCTGCCAACAGGGCCTCAGTCCATTCCTGGGAACATAGCAGGAGGAACCCAGGCAGAAACCAGAGGCCTGGAACCCACTTGGCTAAGTTGCTGCTCCTACTCCATCTCCAGGACCTGCTTACAAGCAATGAGGGAACCAGCCCAGTACAAAGTGCAGGGCCAGCCTACAGATCCTTGTACAGTTCACTCCTCAATCTCTGGTGCAACAGAATTTGTATTCTTAGTATTTCTCCTCTCCCAACTTTAAGTAACCATTTTTCCTTGGAATCGTGATTACAAATTTTTCCTTTGCAGATGCCTTCCTGGGGGATGGTCCTCTCACCCCTAAAGGGTCACCTGCAGGCCTGGGCTGACCAGGCCTCTCTTCTGGGGTGGTCTCTGAAGAGAGACCCTCTGCATTTTAGCACGAAGTGCCTTTTCTTTCACAGCTGCCACCACCTTTAGAGAAGTTTTTCTGCATCAGAAAGATGTGGAGGCTCCATACTGCTACTGCTAAGTCACTTCAATCGTGTCCGACTCTATGTGACCCCATAGACGGCAGCCCACCAGGCTCCCCCGTCCCTGGGGCTCTCCAGACAAGAACACTGGAGTGGGTTGCCATTTCCTTCTCCAATGCATGAAAGTGAAACATGAAAGTCAATTTGCTCAGTCGTGTCCGACTCTTAGCGACCCCATGGACTGCAGCCTACCAGGCTCCTCCATCCATGGGATTTTCCAGGCAAGAGTACTGGAGTGGGGTGCCATTGCCTTCATATTAATGCACTATTGCTTTAAAAATTTTGATGACTCTTAAAGCATCAATGGCACCTATGTGGTAACTTTGCCTATTGTGAAGTGTTATGGTCAAGTCACAACTGGGAGCCTGCTTCCTGCCAGTCTTGAGGTTGTAAACATCATCCATGAAAGGAAAGTATGTCCGAGTTTAGCCATTCAGGAAAAAAAAGGAACATCAAAGTTACAGTAAGTGAAACTGCTTTGGGTTTTAATGACTTAGAGGAAGGGAAAAGAATTTTAGGGAAATGTTAACTCCAGTACTCTTACCTGGAGAATCCCAGGGATGGGGGAGCCTGGTTGGCTTCCATCTATGGGATCGCACAGAGTCGGACATGACTGAAGTGACATAGCAGCAGTAGCAGTAACTCGGGATGAAGATAAGGCGTTTGCCCCTTATTCTTTCAGTCATGCTTGCTGGTGACAAGGAAGTGAGAGTCTTTTGTGTAACTATGTACTTTCTTTGGATTACCAAATAAAGTGGGGTCTTGACCCCATGTGTTTTGCAAGAGTGTGTGGTAAGCATGGGTAATGACAATAGGAGGGTGATAGTCTATATGTTGGAAAGTGGCATGGGATATTTTTTTGAGGAGGGGGGGAATGCCCACACTTTAACTTTTAAATTTCTGAATAAGCTGTGTGAAAACAGTTGTATTTAAAAAAAGAAGAAGAAGATCTGATGTATACATATACAATGGAATATTATTCAACCATTAAAAAGAATGAAATATGCCATTTGCAGCAATATGCATGAACCTAGAGATTGTTATACTGAGTGAAGTAAATCAGACAAAGAAGGAGAAATATACTGAGCCATACCTTATATATGGAATCTAAAAAGAAATAGAAATAAATTTACTTACAAAACATAGGCTCACGGAGAACAAACTTATGGTTGCTGAAGGAAGGGATCATTAGGGTTTGGGATAGATATGTACACACTACTATATTTAAGATGGATAACCAATAAGGACCTACTGTATAGTAGATGGAACTCTGCTCGACGTTAAGCAGCAGCTTGGATAAGAGGAGAGTTTGGGGGAGAATGGATACATATATATGTATGGCTGAATGCCTTCACTGTTGAGCCGAAAGCATCACATTGTTAAAAAGCTATACCCTAATACAAAATAAAATGTTTAAAACAAAAAAAAAAATTAAGTTAAAAAAAAATTATAGTCACCAGGCTATTGCAACACACATCTTTAATTTGGAAAAAAAAATTTTTGTTAAGATTCTCTTTTTGAAATGCAGCAGACTTCAGTGTATCACTTGATGAGTTCTGGCAAATGCCCACATGAAGACTCAGAACACTCGAGTTGCCCCAGAATGTCCTCTCAGCTCCCTTCCCAGGCAATCCCTGCCCTCCCCTCCACTCCCCTCCCTGGAGGTAGCTACCCCCTGGTTGCTTCCTCCAAAGGCCAAATTTGCTGCTTTAGAACTTCTCTTAGTGACTCATACGGAATGAGCCCAGGTCTGGCCTGGGGCATTTGCCACTGTGGTTTGGGGGTTCACCGCTGCTGTGTGTTGCTTGGGATTTGCTTGGGATTTAACCCTGGAAGGCAGGCTGGAGGCAGTGCCTGGTCACGCTTTTTCCTGTCTGTGACCAGCCCGGCAGGTGAGGCCCAGCAGTAGGAAGTGGTGCAGAGCAAGGCCTCCCCCGAGGTCTGGTGTCCTACTCGAGCCTGCCAGAGCACCTCTGAGGGGGCTGTGTGGGGCAGGAGAACCCGAGGGATGAAGGCAGGACACCGCACACAGTGCGGGGCACGCCGGCAACCAGCCTGGGCAGAGGCTGCCCTCCCACCATGATAAGGTCCCCCCTTGTCCCAACCTAATGTGTCCAGAGAGAGCAACCACAAAGAATTCGTCTTTCACATGGAACTCCTACCTAAGTATACTTTACAAGGATATTTTTAAACTAATAGGATCTTGTAGTACACAGAATGTTCCGACTTTATGCACAGTATTCTATTGCGTGGATGGGCCAGTTTCTTCCATTAGTCTCCCGTGGTCAATATTCAGATTATTCCTAATAGGTTGATACTAGAAGTCATACTGTAGGACCATCCTGACATTTGCCACCCTGTGAACTTGGGAAAGGAATCCCCTCGATCAAGACCAAAGTAGAATTTCTGCCTTAAGTGGAGAGCCAGGTAACAACTGGTCAAAGTCCAGTTTCTCTCAAAGTGGATATGCCACTCAGCATGGGGTGCTCCAGACCTGCCCTCCCCAGGGCAGCTCGCATTCATCTGTGTTCCCTAGTCAGTCTCAAGCAAGTTAGATGCCCTCTTCCTGCTCATCTCCATCAGCCTTCTCAGGGAGAGACCTGCCCTCCTAGCTCTTTGGAACCCCTGGGTGGCCTGGTGTATCGTTTGCTTTCAGAGAGAAAGCTCTCCACTCCAGAAAGGCTGGGTCTCCCTTCCAGGGACTGTCCGCGCTTCTGCCACGTGAGAGCTGGTGGGCAGTGAACTGCATGTGGAGATGCAGCAAATGCAGCCCTGGAAGCCGATTTTAGACCTTCCTGTCACTTCATTTTCTTCCCATGGTTGATATTGTTGGAAGAATTAAGGTACGATGGGTAGAAATCTGGGAAGAAAAAGGGACAGCTTTCTGGACAAAACAACCGTCCTTTATCTGAAAGTTTCCTTTGCTGAAATATTGAAACCATCACCCTGCCTTCCAGTTTGGAGACCTGCCATCCTTTGAGAGCAGCACTGCCTGTGACAGAGGGCTCTGTTGCAAAGCTGATGCAGCGCCTGAGCCAGGCTGGAGGCAGCAGGAGATCCAAGGAGGCAGGAAGGCGCCCAGGTGGCGGGCAGTGCGCGCTGCTCCTGAGGAAGCCAGTGTGGTCTGGGCGCTGGATTATCAGCCAGCCCTGACCTCTGCTGCTGCCCTCCCTCCAGTCACCCTCATGGAAGAAGGAGGCTGGGCTCAATCTTCACCACGAGGCTGGGACCGCCAGGTCCCTTATGGGGGTTTATGTTTCCAGCATAAACATGTTGGAAAACATGTCCCAAAACATGTTAGCAGGCCAAGAATCTATTTACTTCAAAAGAGAATTTGCAAACCCCACCTTGATCTGATGGAAACTACAGGAACATCTGAAGCAGGAGGAGTCAGGACTGCCAGGTCCAAGGCTGTGCTGGCATTTCTGAGGAATGCTTCCCAAGTTAATCGATCTTGGGCAAATTAAGGATATGCAATTGGAACTAGCCAACCTTTGCCAGGATGCAAGGGTGAAGGCTAAAGACCATGGACTTGTGTAGGATGGCCTGCATTTATCCTGGCCAGCTCCCCAGGGGCAGGCCTATGACTTGCCCTCCCTGGATCCCCTGGTATTTGTTTCAGTTGCCAGGAAGCACCACTGGGTACCCAGTAGTCTGGTGAGGGGCTATGGGCCAGACTGCATATCAGTGTCTACCACCCTGGCCAAAGGAAGTGCTTGGTGAATCTCTGTGGTGGGGGCAGGGTGTTGTGTGAGGCACATGAAGGGGCAGGAAGAAGGAGGGGGAGAATAGTCACTGCAGGTTTCAGAACCGCAGCTAAGACAGGATTTCACCCTCCATGGGGGATTCTCCTGCACAGGGTGCTTGCCTCATTGCATGCCTCACCCAGGACCTGATTTTGCTCCTGGGGTCTCTAGCTTGCCATAGACACAGAGAAACATAGGGAGGTGAAACAGACCCTCAAGTGTCAGAAAACCCCCAAGCACCAGGCTTGTGTGCTCAACTCGAAGGTCAGGACTGTTTCAGGCTGTGTTGTCTTGGTTTCTCTGTGATTTTCAGTGGCAAGCACTGTCTATACCCCTTAAGGAAGAGCATGGCTTTTCAGGGCCCAGATTTGTCCCTCTGGTGGGTATGAGACTGGGTGTCTTTTAGCTCAACTGTTCAGAGGGGGTTGTAGCAGCACCCCAAGTGCTCAAAACCCAGCCCAGTATCCCCAGAATGGACCCTCAGTGATACCAGTTGAGGATCTTGCACAGAAGGTAACCAGAGTTTGGTTCAGACAGAGCTACTTCCTCATAGAAACCACTTGGGAGTTCAGTTTTGAGTGAAATTCTGTAACTGTGAGATCAGAGGGAAGATAGCACTGAGCCCCTCCTAACACAGACCTTTGGATGTTACTCTTGCAGAAGCCTATACAGTAACATTTTCCGCATCTGGCCTACATCAAAAAAGGAAGGATGAAATTGTTTGCAGATATCATTTGGGCCCCAGAAACATCTATGGTAAGTAACCCCCTTGGTACGCCAAGTGAAAAATATCACACAACACACTGCATTCCTTTCATCCAACCAAGCTTTCAAAGTCCTTACTGCCCACTCACTGTAGATATTGTAAGAATAAAGACAGAATGAACAAGTGGAGGAAGAGACCTGGCTGGAAGCCTCACCCTTCGTATGCAAAGCTAGTGAGTAATCAGTCTCCTGGACATCAAGATCTTTTTTGAAAAAATGCAGTTAATGGATAAACCTTTATCCAGGATCATCAAGAAAAAAGAGAAAGGACTGAAACACAGAACAGCCATCATCAAAAAGCCTGCAAACAATAAATGCTGGAGAGGGTGTTGGGAAAAGGGAACCCTCTTGCACTGATGGTGGGAATATAAATTGATACAGCCACTATGGAAGACGATATCGGGATTCCTTTAAAAACTAGGAATAAAACCACCATATGAGCCAGCAATCCTACTACTAGGCATATACCCTGAGGAAACCAAAATTGAAGAAGACACATGTACCCCAATGTTCATTGCAGTACTATTTACAATAGCTAGAATATGGAAGCAACCTAGATGGCTGTGAACAGATGAGTGGATAAAGAAGCTGTGGTACATGTATACAATGGATTACTACACAGCCACTGAAAAGGAACGCATCTGAGTCAGTTCTAATGAGGTGGACGAGCCTAGAGCCTATTATACAGAGTGAAGTAAGTCAAAGAGAAATATAAATATGGAATCTAAAAAGATGGCTCTGATGAATTTATTTATAGGGCAGCAATGGAGAAACAGGCATAGAGAACAGACTTAAGGACACAGCAGAAGGGGAGGAGGGAGAGGGTGAGATGTATGGAGAGTGTAACGTGGGAACTTATAATACCACATATAAAATAGATAGCCAATGAGCATTTGCTGTATGACCCAGAGAATTCAAACAGGAGCTCTGTAACAATCTGGAAGGATGGGATGGGGAGAGAGATGGGGGGGACGTTCAGGAGGGAGGGGACATGGGTGTACCTATGGTCGATTCTTGTTGATGTTTGACAAAACAACAAAATTCTGTAAAGCAATTTTCCTTCAATTAAAAAATAAAAGTGGCAACAGAATAAAAATAAAATAGAAAGGACTGAAACAAGAAGTGAGAGAAGAAATCACAACTGATATCACAGTGATACAAAAAGTCATAAAGGAATATTACAACCAGTTGTATGCCAACAAATTGGACAATCAAGAAGAAATTGATAAATTTCTAGAAACTTGTAATCTTCCAAGATTGAATCAGGAAGAAATAGATCTGCACAGACTGACCTCTAGTATTGAAATTGAATCTGTGATCAAAACACTCCCAGCAAGCAGAAGTCCAAGATGACATGGCTTTACAGGGGAATTCTACCAAACTTACACAGAAGAGCTAATACCTATCCTTCTGAAACTATTTCAAAACACTGAATGGGAGACAACACTCCCAAAATCATTCTACAAGATCACCATTACACAGATGCCAAAAGTAGATGCGGTTACTACAGAAGAAAAAGAAAATTATGGGTCAGATGAATACAGATGAAAAAGCTCAACAAAATATTAGTCAACTGAATTCAACAATATATAAAGAAGGATTAAACATCATAATCCATTGAGATTTATTTCAGGGATGTAAGAACAATTCAATATCCATAAATCAATGAATATAATTCACCACATTGACAACAGAAAAAAAATAAGGATAAAAATCACATGATGATCTCAATAGACACAGAAAAATCATTTGATGAAATTCAATACCCATTTCATGATTAAAAAAAAAAACACTCATCAAAGGTGGTAGAGAGAGCATATCTCAATTTAATAAAAGCTATTTATGGCAATCCCACAACTGACATAATACAGATCGGTGGAAATGTGAAAGCTTTTCTTTTGAAATCAGGAACAAGACAAGGTTGCCCACTCTTATCACTTTATTTAACATATATTGGAAGGCCTAGGCACAGAGAACAGACAAAAAGTGAAGTAAAAGACATCCAAATTGGAATAACAAATAAATCCATCACTGTCTGCAGATGACATGATGCTATATACAGAAAATGATTTTTTTAAAAAAGAAACTCCACCAAAAGAACTGCTAAAACTAATAAATGAAGTCAATAAGTTGCATGATGCAAGATTAGCATGCATAAATTTGTTGCATTTCAATACACTAATAATAAACTATCAGAAAGTGAAAGAAAAGTCACTCAGTCATATCCAACTTTTTGGAACCCCTTGGACTGGCTTCTCCAGGGAATCGTCCCAACCCAGGGATTGAACCCAGGTCTCCTGCATTGCAGGTGGATCTTTTAGCAGCTGAGCCACAAGGGAAGTGCAAGAATAGTGGAGTAGGTGGCCTATCCCTTCCCCAGAGGATCTTCCTGATCCAGGAAACAAACGGAGGTCTCCTGCACTGCAGGCAGATTATTTGTCAACTGAGTTATCAGAGAAGCCCAATAATAAACTAGCAGAGAGAGAATTAAAGAAAACAATCCTATTTACAACTGCATCGAAAAGAATAAAATACCTAGGTATAAACTCACCAAGGAGCTCAAAGACCCATACTTAAAACTACCTGACGCTGATGAAAGAGAATGAAAGCACAAATAAATGGAAAGAAAAGCCATGTTCTTGAAATGGAAGAATCAGTATTGTTAAAATGTCCATGCTACATAAGGCAATCTACAAATTTAATGTAATTCCTAGGGAAAAAAATCTCTGACATTTTTCACAGAAATGAAATAAGTAATCCTAAAATTTCTATGGAACCACAATAAAATAAAATAAAATAAAAAAGAATAGCTAATGTAAACGAGGGAAAAGAACAAAGCTAGAAATATCATGCTTCCTGTGTTCAGGCCATACCACAAGCTGCAGCAATCAAGACAGCAGGATAATGACACAAAAATTGGCACAAAGATCCATGGAGCCGTATAGCAATCCCAGAAATAAATGCATGCATGTATTGTCAGTTCAGTTGCTCAACTGTTTCCAATTCTTTGCAGCCCCATGGACTGCAGCATGCCAGGCTTCCCTGTCCATCACCAACTCCCAGAGTTTGCTCAAACTCACATCCATTAAGTCGATGATACCATCCAACCATCTCATTCTCTGTCATCCCTTTCTCCTCCTGCCTTCAATCTTTCCCAGCATCAGGGTCTTTTCCAATGAGTCAGCTCTTCACATCAGGTGGTCAAAGTATTGGAGTTTCAGCTTTGGCATCAGTCCTTCCAATGAATATTCAGGACTGACTTCCTTTAGGATGCACTGGTTTGATCTCCTTGTCCAAGGGACTCCCAAGAGTTCAACACCGCAGTTCAAAAGCATCAATTCTCTGGCTCTCAGCTTTCTTTATGGTCCAACTCTCAAATCCATACATGACCACTTGAAAAACCATAGCTTTGACTAGACGGACTTTTGTTGGTAATATAATGTGTCTGCTTTTTAATATGCTGTCTAGGTTTGTCCTAGTTTTTCTTCCAAGGAGCAAGTGTCTTTTAATTTCATGGCTGCAGTCACTATCTGCAGTGATTTTGGAGCCCAAGGAAACAAAGTCTCTCACTGTTTCCATTGTTTCCCTATTTATTTGCCATGAAGTGATGGGACCAGGATGCCATGCTCTTACTGTTTTGAATGTTAAGTTTTAAGCCAAGTTTTCACTCTCCTCTTTCACTTTCATCAAGAGGCTCTTTAGTTCCTCTTTGCTTTCTGTGTAATGGTGATGTTATCTGCATGTCTGTGGTTATTGATATTTCTCTCCGCAATTTTGATTCCAGCTTGTGCTTCATCCAGTCCAGCATTTTGCATAATGTACTCTGCATATAAGTTAAATAAGCAAGGTGACAATATATAGCCTTGAATACTCCTTTCCCAACTTGGAACCAGTCTGTTGTTCCATGTCTGGCTCTAACAATTGCTTCTTGACTTGCCTACAGATTTCTCAGGAGGCAGGTCAGGTGGTCTGGTATTCCCATCTCTTTAAGGATTTTCCACAGTTTGTTGTGATCCACACAGTCAAAGGCTTTAGTGTAATCAATGAAGCAGAAGGAGATGTTTATCTGGGATTCTCTTCCTTTTTCTATGATCCTATGGATGTTGGCAATTTGATCTCTGGTTCCTCTACCTTTTCTAAATCCAGCTCGAACATCTGGAAGTTCTCAATTCACATACGTTGAAGCCTGGCTTGGAGAATTTTGAGCATTACTTTGCTAATGTGTGAGATGAGTGCAGTTGTGTAGCAGTTTGAACATTCTTTGGCATTGCCTTTCTTTGGAATGAAAACTAACCTCTTCCAGTCCTGTGGCTGCTGCTTAATCTATGACAAAGGAGGCAAGAATATATGATGGAGAAAAGTCAAGCTCCTCAGTATGTGGTGCTGGAAAAATTGGACAGCTGCACAAAAAAAAGAATGACATTAGAACATTTCCTCACATCATATACCAAAAAAATAAAAATGCATTAAAGATGTAAGTTTAATACCTGAAACCATACAACTGCTAGAAGAAAACATAAAATATTCTTTGACACAAATTGTAGCGATACATTTTTGGGCCTGTCTCCTAAGGCAATGAAAAATAAATAAAAAATACACAAACAGGACCAAATTAAACTTAAAATCTTTTTCACAGCAAAATAAACTATCGACAAAATGAAAAGACAACCTACTGAAAGAGAAAATATTTGCAAATTGTATGACTAATGAGTCAATATCCAGAGTATATAAATAACTCATACATTTCACTATTAAAAAAAAAAAACAGTTAAAAAATGGGCAGAAAACCTAAATAGACATTTTTCCATGTAAGATATACATATAGCCAATAGGCACATAAACAGATTACCAACATCACTAATTATGTAAGTCAAAACCACCATGAGATGTCACCTCACACATGTCAAAAGCTATTAGCATGTGTTGGCTAGGATGTGGAGAAAAGTGAAGCCTAGTGTACTCTTGATGGAATTGTGAATTGGTGCAGTCACTAGGGAAAGCAATGTAGAGATTCCTCATTAAAGTAAAAATAGAATTACCATATGATCCATCAATTTGTCTATTGGATATATTATCTGAGAAAAACAAAAACGAATTTGAAAAGATACATATGCCCTAATGTTCACAGCAGCATTATTCATAATAGACAAGATATGGAAGCAACCTAAGTGTCCCTCAACAGATCAATAGATAAAGATGGGCTACATAGCCGCATACACAAGGAAATATTACTCAGCCATGAAAAATAATGAAATTGTACAATTTGAAATAACATGGCTGGATCTAGAGGATCTTATGCTAACTGAAGTCAGACAGACAAAGGTAAAAACTGTGCATTATCACTTATACACGGCATCTAAAATGGAAAGAAATGGTTTGTCAGTAATGCTTAATGTGCCTCAGGGGAGAAGGCTCCACGGCTACTCACAACACACATCGGAGGCTCCTGAGGGCTGGCACCCAGCTCCCTCAAAGTTATAGAGCAAGCCCAATCACAGAGGCTTCCCTGTGTCCACAGACGGCACCACCACCCACCCAGATGCTCTGCTCACTAACCGGCACGTCGTCCTTCACTCCTCTTTGTTCTCATCCCACATCCAGGCCAGCTGCAGGTCCTGCTTCTTCGGTGTCCAAACTCACCTGGACCTGGCCAGCCCTTTGACACGCTCACTGTACTTAAAATAAAGCCCACACCCCTTCCCAGGGCCCATGAGGCCCCATTCTCTTTCCATCAACAAGCTAAGCTAGTTACCTCAGGCCTCAGCACAGGCACCTACAGCCTGGACCCTCTTCTCCAGATTATTCCCCGGTTTTCCCCTCACCTGGTTCCACTCCAGGAATCCCGCCTCAGATACACCTCGTCTTCAACGAGAATCTTCAGTAATATACAAAAGTAGCAAAAGTTGCATAACATCCCTGAAGCAGCCTTACCTACTTTCAGTAATTATCAACCCTGGCCAATCTGGTTTTGCTAATACTCTCACAATTGATTATTGTGAAGAAAATCCCAGACATCCCTTCACGTCCTGTGTAAATATTTCACTCTCTCTTAAAGAGAAACTGTGTCTCTAAAAGACAAGACAGGTCACCTACTCCTAAGCAGCTGTGCCTTCCTCTCCTTCCCTATTCCTTCCCTTGTTTATTGACATCACAGCACTTTTCACTCTGACATTTTTTTGTTCATTGTTTGTGACTTTATTGCCTGTCTCCCTCTCTAGTCCCACAAATGTCAGGACCCTGCTTTGTTCCCTTTTAATATCAGTGCCCTTTATTAACATAACAACTATAAACGGAGTACAACCTGTAAATTTTGTGAATCGCCATATTGTACACTTGGAACTTGGGTTATATTGTATATCAACTGAATTTAAATAAAGTTTAAAAAAACAAAACACCAAGCTCAGTCCTTGGTACATGGTACACGTCAGAAGAAAAGTTGTTTCTGCCCAAGTGTTAGCTCTGCTTCCAAGGGCAAACAGAACGGGAAAGACAAATGAATGGACATGTCCAGTGACAATTTTGTGGGGTTTTTTTTGTTGTTTTTTTTTTTAGGAAAAAGACCCATCTCTATCAATAACGGAAAGTTAATTTGCCCAGGACATATGTTTGACAAGGCTGGACAGTAAGTATTTAGGATTTGGGGGCGATTGGGCCAAGGATGTAGGAAGTCACCTCTGCTGGGCAACACATATCTGTCTCAGGACAGCTCAGGGCTTCATCCTCACCTAGCCTGGTTGGTGGTCCCTCAAGGAGCTCAGGGGCCCGCTGTGGCCCAGGCTCTGCATGGGGAAGGATTCAGGAGAAGCTGTGTAACCAGGGATGGTAACTGTGCTCCAGGCAGCTTTGCCGCGGGACTCCAGCATATTCTGCGCATACAGAGGAGTCAGGATGTGACAAGCACAGCTGTTCCTGGTCACTTCGCTCATGGCCAGGAGGACATCTGACTCCACTCAGGACTTCTCACTGTCTGATAACCTTCATTGCAGAGGTCAACCTCATGGTGCTTGGGGATAAACTCCCCTTACCCCTGCTGACTGCTCTCTGATAGCCCCAGACGGCTGATAGTCAAAATCATTACCGTGAGAGAGCTATGGACTGAGCCAAGGGCTGTGTCTCTTTGATCTGTTGGTTACCCTCTGCCTTTCTGTGCTTTAGGGAGGTTTTCATTGATTACAGCCTGAACAATGGTGTCAACTTTGTAGATGAAGACTTGAAACTTGCTGGCAAGGATTGTAGGAATGACAGGATGGGGCCACAAGAACCTCAGTGGACGGGGGAGAAAATGGAGAAACACAAAACCTGGGAAGACGTAAGTGGAGCAAAATTCCTTGGGAAAGGCCAAGCAAGTAGTTTATGAGACAGGCGTCTCAGGCAGCATCCCAGTGCCAGATAGGTGCCCTGAACCCTTCATCACGTTTGTAAAAATCACAGCAAATCCTTCTACAAGTCCAGGCCTTGCAGAAACTCTACCCTCTCTGTGAACTAACTTGAAATATACCAATTCAATCTCTAAGCAATTCTAGAAATGGTGTTGATATTCTGCCCACCGTGGACCCACCATGTCACTGCCCCTGGCCAGGCCTTGTGGTGGGGAGCTCAAGGCTCCAGCCTGGATTCCATCCAGGTTGAGTGTAAGAGGCTGGGACGCTGTACTGGGAGACAGATTCCAGGCCCTCTGAGACCCTTAGGCCCTCCAAATCGGGGTCCCAGACCCAGGAGTCTGGAGGGTGGGAGAGCTGTGGCCATGATCAGTCAGCGTGTGTCTTCACTGCGTTGGCGCAGCAGCAGGCAGGGCTCTGAACACACTCGTGACCATCACAGCCCCGGCCTCCCAAGTCTGTTTGGGGAGCACTGGAGGTCACTTTGCAGAGGTCGTCAGCCTCCTTTCTGCCTCTCCTCCTTTCTCATACTCCACTGCCCCTCTCTGCAAGCTGGCTCTGCCCTCTGCAGGGGGGCTCTGCCCTCTGTTCCTGGGGAGCTGGCAGGGCTGTGGGGAGGGCGGGGCTCAGCTCAGGAGGAGGAAACTGGGAACAGAGTGCTGCTCCCAGGGGCTGCTTTTCCCAGGCCTACAGCATCCAGGCTGCTTGGCCTGGAGCAGCCCAGTATGGGCAACAACAGAGCCTGTCACCGTGGGGCGAGGCTTCTTTGAGAAGAGGGATTCTGTGCTTAATCCCACCGCCCGTGTCTAGTGCTGGCTGGTGAGGGTTCTTACAGTGTGACAGTCCCCGTATGTGTCTGTGTCCTCTGCTCCCTGTCCATCTTCCTGGGGACCTGAGACCAAACCCGCACATTTCCCAAGGAGTCTTGCCACCTGAGGACCACCCATCCACAGGCACATTGAGAAGAGCACTCAGGAGCCACCTCAGGCACTGGGCCCAGCACAGGGTCACCCAGAGACTGCCATTTCCTGAGCAGAGGCTCACTCTTTCCCCTTCCCTTCTGCTTCTCTCCAGCAAAGCCACTGATGGAGAGAAGGGCTGGGCAGTGCAGGTCCATGGATGCAGCTCGCTCACCCTTGGCTATGAACAACAGGAGCACAGAGCCCATTCCTTAAGGTCCCATGTGGACCTGGCCTGTGCTGGAACTTTCTATAGCCTCTTTCTAATGCATCAAATACCACTAACTTCCTCACCACAGACATGGAGATAGAGGTTCAGAGAGAGGGAGAGAGTAGCTTTGCTGCCCAAGGTCACAGAGCTGGGAAGTAGGGGAGAGAGGCTAGTGCCACCGTGGTCCCTGTAGACGAAGCAACCTGAGGACAGGTGGTCCTGGGTAGACCAGGAAACCCAGTGTGGGAAATGGTCGGTGGGTGCCCCGGAAGAGATCACTCAAGCCAACCTCAGAATCCTGGTACATGTGCCTTCCATAGGTTAAGCCTTCAGAGCCCACTGTTGTATCAACAATGGTCACACTGCCTACAGTTATCATGATAAGGACCATAGTGCCCACTGTTGTCTTGACAAGCACACCACCTACTGTTGCCACGACGACAAGCACACCACCTCCCACTGTCACAACGACCAGAGTATCTACCACTGTCACGACAACAAGCACAGTACCTACCACTACCACAAGGACGGCCACAGCGAGTACTTTTGTTCCAGAGGAGGAGACAACAGTGCCTGAGGTGGTCCCAGAAGAGGAGGCTGCATTTCCTGAGGTGATCCCAGAAGAGGAGACCACGTTTCCTCAGGTGGTCCCAGAAGAGGAGACTTCATTTCCTCAGGTGGTCCCAGAAGATGAGACCACACTTCCTGAGGCGTTCCCGGAAGATGAGACCACACTTCCTGAGGTGTTCCCGGAAGATGAGACCACACTTCCTGAGGCGTTCCCGGAAGATGAGACCACACTTCCTGAGGTGTTCCTGGAAGATGAGACCACATTTCCTGAGGTGGTCCCGGAAGATGAGACCACGTTTCCTGAGGTGTTCCCCGAAAAGGAGACTACATTTCCTCGGAGGTTCCCAGGAAATGAGACCACATTTCCTCAGGTGTTCCGAGAAAATGAGGCCACATTTCCAGAGGTGTCCCCAGAAGAGGAGGCCACATTTCCTGAGGTGATCCCAGAAGAGGAGGCCACATTTCCTGAGGTGTTCCCAGAAGAGGAGACTACATTTCCTCAGAGGTTCCCGGGAAATGAGACCACATTTCCTCAGGTGTTCCGAGAAAATGGGGCCACATTTCCAGAGGTGTCCGCAGAAGATGAGACCACATTTCCTGAGGTGATCCCAGAAGATGTGACCACATTTCCTGAGGTGATCCCAGAAGAAGAGGCCACATTTCCTGAGGTGTTCCCAGAAGAGGAGATCATATTTACTGAGGCATTCCCAAAGAGGGAGACCACAGTGCCCGCCACTGTCGCAGAGGAGACCACAGAACCCATGGTTGTGCCAGAGGAGGAGACCGCCATGCCTAACATTTCCCCAGAAGAGGAGACCACGGTGCCCATGGTTGCGCCAGAGGAGGAGGCCACCATGCCTAACATTTCCCCAGAAGAGGAGACCACAGCACCCATGGTTGCGCCAGAGGAGGAGGCCACCATGCCTAACATTTCCCCAGAAGAGGAGACCACGGTGCCCACGGTTGCGCCAGAGGAGGAGGCCACCATGCCTAACATTTCCCCAGAAGAGGATACTATGGTGCCCACCACTGTCGCAGAGGAGACCACAGAACCCATGGTTGTGCCAGAGGAGGAGACAGCCATGCCTAACATTTCCCCAGAAGAGACCACGGTGCCCACCACTGTCACAGAGGAGACCACGGTGCCCACGGTTGTGCCAGAGGAGGAGGCCACCATGCCTAACATTTCCGCAGAAGAGGAGACCACGGTGCCCACGGTTGCGCCCGAAGAGGAGACCGCCATACCTGAGTTTTTCCCAGAAGGGGAGATAATAATACGTGGGACTGTCCCAAAGAAGATTTCCTTAATGCCCAAGGTTGTCAGCCGTAACCTGCTTTACAGAAACCCTCTCTGGGCCCCTGTGCTCGTCTCTGCCCTGCTCCTGTCCCTGCTCCTGTCTCTGCTCGTCTGCATCTGCTGCCACAAGTGGGTGAGTGATCCCTGCCTGAACAGCCTGTGCCCAGCCCTTACCAGCCTCCCGCTTGGGCAGGTGCCTGCCTCATGATCCTGTGGGCAGGTTCCTGTCAGCTCTGGAGCCCTCACACCAGCAGAAAACAGTCTGTGCCATGCTTTTACCTTCATAGGAGGGTGGCCCATGAAGGGGAAAAGGGATCCCAGAAGTCCTGAGACCGTAGCTGCCCCACAGTGGTCAGGATTCTGGAGAACTTTAATGAACAAAAGCCTAAGGAGCCTCTGCTCTTGGGGGAAGAAGAGGATTCTCCAGGGGCACTTGTGGCCCAAAGGGAGAAGGATGCTGGCCTGGAGGCTGCTAACCCTAGGGGCGGCTGTGCCTCTGAAAGCAGCATGGCTCCCTGCCCATCTCTGGTGCCTTAGTCACTCCTTCATCAGTCCTCACTAAGTTATCAGGATGTGCAGGACCCCACGCTGGGCACAGAGGCCCAGAAATGAAACAGCTGTGGTCCTTGCCCATAGAAGCTCACTGGCTGGTGTATAGCCTGCTGTTGGTATCTGGAGGGCTCTGAGGTCCCCTTCAGGTCATGTGGCAGATACCCTGATGATGATAAAGGACAAAGACTGAGCCTGGGGCGGGAGAGAAGGGGAGGGAAGTGGGAGCGTGGGGAATGTTCCCTTGTCTTCACATGATGTTTGCTATTGAAAGCTCCCAGGTGGGGCCTCTACCAGGGAGCAAGAGCCTTAGTCTGTCTCCCTGTTGATCCTACACAAAGCTATTGATTACCCTTTGAAAACTGAGGAAGCTGAGGCTCAAGGAGGTGGAACCCGTTGCCCACAGACGCTCAGGCCGTGGGCATCTAGGCTGGCACCCAGTGCAGATGTTCGTCCCCCTCGTGCTCCTGAGCAGGGCTCCCTCCTGTCTGAAGGGCTGAGCGAGAGCTCTCCATGCCCCTTCCAGCTGTGTTCGTGTCTTTAACATTCTAGGTCGTCAAGAAGCCATCGCCAGCCCAGAAAGCAGAGAAGGTAAGTGGTGCATTCGGCCCAGTGTTGTCAGCACACCTCATGCGCACACTGCTCTCCATAGACAGGCCCCCTGATGTGCGTGGGGATACTTCCTCCCCACTTCCAACTCCTACCTACTTGGCCAGAGAGAACAAGCAGAAAGAGTAGGGTGACAGAGGGAAGGGAGGGACCCCAGAGAGGACGTGAGTCTCACAAAACGTCATCCAGACAGTGCCGTCCCCAATGCCCAATGTGGCCTGACCCAGGGCCTTTAGTAGCCAATCAGCATGAGGGGTAGCCTGTTTCAGAACAGCTGTGATCTGTCCTGGAATCAATGGGCTTTTTGTCATTCCCGAAGGACTGTTTGTAGGATGGTCCTTCCCAAGACTCAGGTGGCCTTTTGGAAAAGGATCCTCGGGTTTCAGAGACCTGGACCCCCTCCCTGAGCTCTGATATATTTTGGGCTCCATTTCCTTGTTCTTCATCTTGGTGGGACTGGCTTTTGGGGACTAGGGGGCTGCGGAGGGCGGAGGGAGTCTTGCCTGGCATCAAGCTGTGAGGGAAGGGCAGCCAGGGTGAGCACAGAGACCAAGGGCCAGGAGAAGAGGCTGTGGCAGACCAGATGGGGACCCAAATCAGGCCCCATAAGTAGTAGTTACAGCAGGGACTCATGTCCCAAGATAGAGGGGCCTGGGTCTGATGTCTAGTGGCAAACAGGGTCTCTGCAGGGCTGGCATAGCACTGGCTGCAGTGGGGCCTGGGGGCTGCATCTGCCCGAGGCGGGTGAGGGCGGCCCTGTCCCCTGCTGCTGCCCCCCTGACAGCCGCCGCCACATGGCGCAGCCTCGCACCCAGCCTCTCCTGCAGGGG